>JAGSXJ010000035.1:0-275643 GCA_020726575.1 Plectosphaerella plurivora
CTAATATACCCCAACCCCTATCTAGCCTATACATCCTTAGGATTATACCTAGGTCGTAATAATAAACTACCCCCTCCTATCTAGCTTATATATCCTTTAAGATTATACCTAGGTCGTAATAAGTAAGGCCTTAAATCTAGCCCGCGAAATAATAATTTATAATAATATTCATTACTTAAAGTTCTTCCACCTCTACTTAACTAAGAAAGCCTACTATATAATAACTAAAAATAAATATAAAATATTACTAATATATAGATATCTTATTAATACTATTACTCACCTAGTAGGTACCTATCTTTAGTATAACTAGTAATAATAGCCTCTAGGGTCTGATTATATATATTTACTATAGGCCCTCGCCCGGTCCCGATAAGGTACACGCTAATCGTCGACACCTACTTGCACCGCCAGAGTAGGCTGGTGTGACACTGGAGCCATTGGGATAACAAGGGACATGCCTTGCCTATACACTTGACACATTGCGTTTTAAGGCTTCACCATGTGTGGCAGATACGTCCTCGCAATGGTATGACCTATCCGTCAGGTATTCCGTGGCTTGTCATCATACTGACATGAAAAGCGACCGTCGCAAGTTCGCCACATGCTAGAGGGCCAGGGTATGCAAGTCGATGTTGCTCCACCAGACGAGGGGCCCGAGGCACCACGACAGACATATAACTTTGCTCCAAGCTACAGAGGCCTTGTTTATCGAGGAGAGTACAGGCGCTCTGCCGATGCTCAAGATGAAGGAGGCGCCCCAAATGAGGCTCACTCGCAAGGAACAGCTGTCAGCTACAAGCTGCAAACGATGCAGTGGGGACTGGTTCCCTCATGGTCGAAGAGGAATCCGAACTATGGATCCCTGATGAAGACCATCAACTGCCGGGATGATTCGCTGAGTACGCATGGCGGGTTATGGGCCAGCATCAAGGGCCGAAAGCGATGCCTTGTGCTCGCCGAAGGATTTTATGAGTGGCTTCGTTCGGGGAAATCTAGAATCCCTCACTACGTGAAGAGGAAGGATGGGAAGCTCATGTGTCTAGCAGGGCTTTGGGATTGTGTCGAGTATGATGGTAAGTGCCTCTCATGCGGTGAACTTTGCGTTCGTCGTAGTTCATACCTTACCACGTATAGGTTCCGACACAAAGCATTACACATACACCGTCATCACAACAGACTCCAACCAGCAGCTGAAGTTTCTGCATGATCGCATGCCTGTCATCCTGGATGCTGGCTCAGACGACGTTTGGCAATGGCTGGACACTCGATCATCGGAGTGGACTCGAGACCTCCAAGTTCTCCTGAAGCCCTTCACTGGCGAGCTTGACTGCTATCCAGTTGCTTCCGAGGTTGGCCGTGTTGGAAACAGCTCCCCGACGTTTGTGATACCAATCACAAGTAGTGAAAACAAGTCGAACATTGCCAACTACTTTTCAAAACCGGCCTCGGCGGAAGGAGAGTTGTCGGCATCCGACAGCAAACTGGTCCGCGCCAAGAACGCAAGCGGCAGCGTGGATCGCCCACGGGGGGTTGCTACTAGTATTCACGCAGGCGTCAAGAGACAGCACCCCGCCTCTGTAGTCAAGGATGAACCTGCGCCCAAGCGAGGCACCTCGAAGTCCCCGGCGAAACCATCAGCAGCTTCCAAAATCAGCGCCACAAGGACCACCTCCAAAGGTAAAGGGAAGGCGACTATGACTGCCGACCAGAAAATTACCAGTTTCTTCCGCAACAGCGACTAGTCAACACGACCAACGAGGCGAGATAAACCTAAGTGGTCAGCTTCAACAGCTATTCAGTCGATAGGATGCAAGGTGGGCAAGCTGCCGGTGTCGAGAGGGTGAACCTCGAGGGGTATATTTCCAGTGTCATTACAGTGGGCACTAGAGGCTACTGGAACACGAAATTGATATCTCCAAAGTCTTGTCAACGAACGTGCGTCTGTCCTAGGCACCGACGTGGTTGCGACGCTTCTCCTGACGTCGTAACGTTGTCTCCCCGTTCCACGCCTCCTCAAAGAGTGTAGGTCTCAGACCAGTGTCGCCACGTTCCAGTGCCAATCGGCGTACAACGTGGAAAGCACCGGTTCCAACGGTCATCGTTTGTCCCATGATGATACACTCGCTGACGCCTTCAATCTTGTCCGTCTTCATACCCGCTGCCGCGTCGAAGAGATGGTCGGGGGTCTTTTCGAACGACGCTAGTTGAAGCACGCTGTCCCTCATCTTGGAGAGGCCGAAGCGAGTGATACCGAGGACCTCTCCCTTGTAGGTCATGACGTCGGCCAGCAGTTGCATGTGCCTGGGGTCGATGCCCATGTCTCCCATAACCTCGCCAATCTCTCTTGCGATGGTGGTACGCGCAGCCTCGATGCCGAGTACATCGCGGGCTTCCATCACGTTGTTTGTCACGGCCCGTTTGCCATCGACACCCTCGGTATTCATACAGGCCAGGAGTCCATAGCCCTCGACGAGTACTTTATGAGTCTCGCTGTCGCCGTCCTTCTCTGGCATTGTTGTTTGGATGATTGCGCGAGTCGCCTCGGGGTATCCCGAAATGGCCACAGAAGGGACGATGCGGCGGAGGAAGTTGGCGCGGACCAGCAAATCGGCCTGATCGTCCGCTTTGCCCTTGGCAGCCCGTCGAGCCTGTGATGTGTCGTCTGCGCGGACCCGTATCTCCACTCGGCCGGCTCCGATGCTGAGGTCGCCACGCGAAACCTTTAATTTCTTGTGCTTGCAGAGGGCCTCGGCAACATCGTTGATGCTGATGCCAAGTTGCATATCTTCAAGCGCATCCATATCGAACTGGAGAATGACGTTTGCCGAGTTTGCCATCCACTCCTCTTCGATGTAGCTCAAAATGTCGGAGACGTAAGTCTTCTCGATGCGAGCCTTGACAATCCGAGCGGCGGTGAGTTCCTTGTCCTGCATGAGGGGGCAGGTAATAACCGGGGTACTGATTGTCTTGGACGCGTTGATGATTTCCTTGATTCGGGGAACACCTTGCGTGATGCTCATACCAGCCACACCGGCGAAATGGAAAGTCTTCAAGGTCATCTGGGTTCCAGGTTCTCCAATGGACTGGGCACCGACTGCGCCGACAGCATGCCCGGGCTCGACGTGCGCCTTTTTGTACTTCTCGAGACAGAGTCTGATGAAGAGGCGCAGTGTTGCCTCTGAAACCTTGGCGACCCGGTCAGCGTAGTCCATCTTGGCTTGTTTGTCGGTGTTATCGACGGCAACGATGGCTCCGTTCGAGTCGATGAGGCCGGTTCTCCGCAAAATCTTGGTGAACTTGGCGGCGCGATTGGCGACGTAGGACTCGATAGTTCGGAGGAAGTCTCGTGCGCCCTCGTGCTCATCTGTGAACCTTTCTTCCGCATCATCGTAGTCCAGATCCTCGTTCCCAAGAAGGGACTTTCTCGGGTACCTGGCCCGCTCTTTGGAGAGGATACTCTCACAGAAGCCCGTCATCTCGTCTGGCATCAACGCAGAGTCGGCGTTACTCCAGGTCAGGGTTTCCGCGTGCGACCACGTCCGGTCAAAGTTGACCGGCTTCGCAGAACCTTCCATGTCCACAGGATCGAGCTTGTCAGCACCAAACTGGAATTGAACAATGCTTCCGCCGGATGTGCGAACTGTATCATCGTATCGAGTTGAGAGATCCTCGAGAGACTTCATCAGCCGGCGCGACATGTATCCTGTCTCGGCCGTCTTCACGGCAGTATCGACAAGACCCTCACGACCAGACATGGCGTGGAAGAGGAACTCTGTGGGAAGTAAGCCGGAGTAGAAACTGTTGGCGACAAAACCTTTCGACGGCGGCTGGGGCGCATTCTTGTGGAAATGGGGTAGAGAGCGGTCTTGGAAACCATCGGCCACTCGTGAACCGCCGATGATCTGCTGACCCACGACGGCGACCATCTGCGCCACGTTGATCTCGGAGCCCTTTGACCCAGACTTGGCCATGATGAGGGGGGCGTTGTTGCGGCTCAGTGTCTCAATACAGTGCGCGCCTGCCTGTGTTCTGACCTTGCTGAGAAGGCCCGAAATCGAGTTTTCCAGCGTTTCTTCCAGATTGCAGCCGGTGGCTTTCTCAAGTTTGCCCTTCTTGTAGGTGAGGATGAGCTCGTCGACCTGCTTGTTGGCATCTCGGATGAGAACCTTCTTCCTGGCCAGCAGCTCTTGTGTTGGGAAGACGTCGCCAACACCGATCGAAAAGCCGCGGTTTGTCAGTTGACGGGCACAAAGCTTCGCGAGACGGTTCATCGCGACGACGGCTGCTTCTGGTCCAAAGTCTCGCAGAATGACGTAGAAGACGGAGTCTTTCTTTCCGCCGCCGACCGTCGACTTGTCCATTCGACCGCACATGACCTCGGAGTTGCGGATCACAAGCCAGGCGTCGTTGGGGCACATGTCGGGCACCTCGCCCTTCTTGCCCTTGTACTCTCTGCACTTTGCATCCAGGTTGATCTTGACCTGGCACTCCTTGTTTGGTCGCAGAAGCATGCTGAACACCTGCTTGCCCGTCCAGAGAGCGCGGGGTTTGAGGATTGCCGGAGGCGGTAGATCGAGGTGAACATTGCCGTCCATCATGGACATGACGATGTAGGTGAAAGTTTTTCGATCGAAGAATCGATCTTTGCCGCTCAGGAGATATGCGGCAGTGATGAAGTCCTGCGTGGCGGCAATGATTGGCTCTCCGTTTTTCGGCGTAGCAAGGTTGTGCATGACGCCCATGAGGTTGATGGCTTCTGCTCGTGCCTCTTCCGTCTGCGGGACGTGCAAGTTCATCTCGTCGCCATCGAAGTCTGCATTGTATGGCGTGCAAACACACTCGTTGAGCCTGAACGTCCTCCATGGACGGACCTTGACCAAGTGGCTCATGATACTCAGCTTGTGAAGTGACGGCTGCCGATTGAATAGCACAATGTCGTTATCCTCGAGATGGCGTTCGACGACATCACCGACTCGGAGGTACTTGGCCACTTGCTTCCTGTCGCCAAACTTCAGGTTGATCTTGTACTCTCCGTCATCGTTCTTGATCACCTGTTGCGCTCCGGGCCATTCGTCGGGGCCATTCTTGACGCACTCCCTCAGTTTTTTGATGTTGTAGTCGGAGACGCGCTCAGGATATGTCAGGTTCTTCGCCACAAGGATGGGAACAGCGACCTGGTTGATCCCCAAGTTTGGATCCGGGCCGATGACGGTTCTCCCGGAAAAGTCGACACGCTTGCCGGAGAGGTTTCCTCTGAAGCGACCTTGCTTGCCCTTGAGTCTTTGGCAGAAACCGCGTACCGTCTTTCCGAAGCCTGGCTGCTGGAGGCCAGGAACATCGCTGTTCACATACATGGCGACCTGAAGTTGCAGATATTCCCACTGCTCCATAATGGTCTGGATTGGCGAGCCCTTCTGCAGCGCGGCTCTGATCATGCCGCTGATCCACACAATGTCGGCCAGCTTGGTGGTCAGGTCATCTTCGGTGCTTGCGTTGTCCTGGGCGACCGATGGCCTGATGCAAACCGGCGGTGCTGGCAGGAACTGCCAGATGAACATCTCTGGGCGGCCCTCGACGGGATCAAGACCGAGTAGCTCGCAGTCTGTCGGGCTGATCATCTTGAAGAGGTTGAGAACTCGGAGAGGGTTAAGATCCTCCATGGCCTTGCGCAGGTGCTTCTCCAGCTCGGGATTTTGTTTCTTGGCCTCCTGGAAAGAATCATCAAAGACAATCTTGCTCGCTGGAGGAACCTTCCTGATAGCCGTGGACTTGGTGAACGCCACGAACTTGTCGTGAACGAGCTTGAGGACGCCGACCTTGCGAATCTGGCCGTTGACGGATCCACAGTAAATGCATGATTTCATCTTCCTGCACTGCTCGTTGATCCTCTTGCATATCTGGGTCCGACGAAGGTTGTCGAGGAACGGCCTGCGAAGCTCCTTGAGGAACGACTGTCGCTCGGCCTCGGTAAGGAGCACCCGGCCACAGTCCTGAAGCCGTTGTCAGTTTAGGTGGCGTAATCACTGCATCCAGTGGACTACTGACCTTGCAGATGTCCTGCAGAATAGTGCGGACGAAGGGTAGATAGCCGATGTGGAAAGCTGGCAAGGGCAGTCTCACATGGCCGAAATGGCCTGTGCAGTTCTGCAGTGACTCCTGGCATGTGGCGCATTTGCCTACTTTGCTCGACGTGCCCTGTACGCGCCGAACGGTCAGAACTGAAGCTCCAAGTCTCTACATCAATTGGACCTGACTTGCCAGTCGAGGGTCGAGTGGCCCATGTTGATAAGGGGCCCTGTTGTTCTCAATGTCGTACAGAAGACGGTCGGATACTTCGAGGACAGCCTGGTTCGCGATGTCCTGATTCGATCTGTTACCAAGCTTTAGTACGAACAACTAGCCTGCCACGGCGCGTGTCAAGAAACTTACTGGATTCCAAACTTGATCCCCTGGAAGCGCTTTGGCAATGTCTCAACAAGCTGGGACTTGACAGGCCTCACAGTCGTGGTAGACATTGTAATGTGCGAGCGCCGGGGGCGCCCCGAGGTGGAGGGAGGAGTATATTGAGCTGTCGCGACTGTTCAAGGCTGTCCCGAAACCCCGGTCGGGTCGGGCTATGTCACCGTGCAGAGCTTTGTCGGATGCGAAAATCGTAGGTGGCATACACCATGGTCCAGAAGAAGAGATTGATTGATCCGCTGTCCAATGTCTCCAAATGTGTTGTTTCTCGTCGAAGGCGGGATCGGTGCTGCCCACGGTGTATTGTGAGCGCGAGCGCGGTCATAAATTTTGGCTGGATTTTCTCAGCCACCTAGCTGCAGGAGGTACTTACCCTGCCGCCGACCTGACAGGTTGGTGGGGTGGGCGACGAGTACAGGTACAGTCACAGGCCTGCAGCAATCCACCCCGCCACCTTCCGCCCCGCCACTGAGATTAGTCATTTGGACGGCATTGCACGCATGTTGTGGGGTGACGGATGTACAGTGACTTCATCGCGGGGTGTGGACCAATGTGAGTCACGGAACATGGGTGACTCCGCCATCGGAACTGGGCTTTGTTCAGTACCCCTCCACCATATGCTTCACCCTCTCTCCCCCCAAGAAAAAAACTTTCCCTTCGACTAAACCACCATTTCCGATCTCAACCGACATATTCACCCTCAATTGGATTTCCCACACCCTCTACGATCAGCCGCTGATAGGATACACAATGTGCGGAACTTGCAACGGGACCACGAATGGCACTGCCGAGGCCGCTGCCCCGGCTACCGCCAACGGTACTGCCAACGGCACTGCCTCCAATGGCACCTCGACGCACGGCACCCACCCAGCCCAATCCAAGTCGTCGCCCTACCAGTCCATGAAGGACTACCTCTCAAATGTCGACAAGTACAAGATCATCGAGAGCACTCTGAGAGAGGGCGAGCAGTTTGCCAACGCCTTCTTCGACATTGAGACCAAGATCAAAATGTACGGCATGGACGATGCATTACGGCTGCCCTGATCATAATGCTAATCACTGGGTGCCATTCTCTAGCGCGAAGGCATTGGACTCTTTCGGTGTCGACTACATCGAATTGACCAATCCTTGCTCAAGCCCCCAGTCCTTCGAAGACTGCAAGACCATTGCTGGTCTGGGCCTCAAGGTCAGTGTGCCCAGGCACCGCCGTGCCCTCTTCTGGCGTCCCTCTGCTAACATTCCGATAGGCCAAGATTCTCACTCGTTCGTACTACCACGATGCCGACATTCATTTACCGAGCTAACAATAACAGACGTCCGCTGCCACATGGATGATGCTAAGAAGGCCGTACGTCTCACCCACCTAGGCGAGACAACTGAGTTTATGCTGACCCAACGATAATCAGGTTGAAGCTGGTGTCGACGGTGTTGATCTGGTCATTGGTACCTCCAGCTACCTCCGCCAGTTCTCCCACGGCAAGAGCATGGAGATGATTCAGAAGACGGCACTGGAAGTCATTGCCTACGTCAAGAGGTCCGTCAAGGCCCAAGTTCTCATGTCGCCCCTAAATGGGGCACGAGACTCCACCACTTTCAGCACAGCTAACCGCTTTCTACACACACAGCCAGGGCGTTGAGGTCCGATTCTCGTCCGAGGACTCTTTCCGCTCCGACCTCGTGGACCTCCTCACCTTGTACAAGGCTGTCGACAACGCCGGTGTTAACCGCGTTGGCATTGCTGATACCGTCGGAGGAGCCACCCCCAGGATGGGTGCGTTACCCCGCGAGTCGTTTTCTACCCCATTGCTGCGTTAGGAGTCGTCGGGAGTCTGTCTCGTGTGTTGTCCCACGTGCTTTTCGCGTGGTATCAAAGGAAAACTCACAAGACAGACTCATGTCCGCTCGGGAGACAGCCGTCACAGGATAATTCACTAACTCCGCGTGTTAGTGTATGACCTCGTCCGGACTCTTCGTGGTAAGTAAAGGATCCTGAGAACCGGTCCATGAACAAGACTGAAGATAAGCTAGGCGTCGTCCACTCGGATATTGAATGCCATTTCCACGATGACACTGGTGAGTGCCCAACGGACTTCGGACCAACCCACCAAATTCCACAAACGAACCCCCCGTCCTCTCCGTGGCCCATGGACTCTAACTTTTGCAGGCTGCTCGACTGCGAACGCCATCACGGCACTCGAAGCTGGCGCGACCCACGTCGACACCTCTGTCCTCGGAATCGGTTCGTACCCATTCAGGCCAAGAGGCCAAGCTAGATGCGTTGACAAGAACTAAACCAAAACAATTAGGCGAACGTAACGGAATCACTCCTCTGGGCGCGTTCATGGCCCGCATGGTCGTGACGGCGCCCGAGTACACCAAGTCCAAGTACAAGCTCAAGGAGCTCAAGGCACTCGAGACGCTTGTCGCAGATGCCGTGCAGATCAACATTCCTTTCAACAACCCCATCACGTATGTGGCTCCTGGTGTAGCACGGCTACAACAAGTGCTTACTGACCTGATACAGCGGTTTCTGCGCCTTCACCCACAAGGCTGGCATTCACGCCAAGGCGATCCTCAACAACCCCTCGGTAAATACCTCTCTGCTCGCATCCACCATACATGATCTGACTGTACAGACCTACGAGATCATCAACCCCGAGGACTTTGGTCTTTCCCGCTACGTTTCCATCAACAGTCGCATGTAAGTCAAGACCGGAGGACTGTTGCCGTAACAGAACTGACATGATCCAAGTACTGGATGGAACGCCGTCCGCAGCCGTGCCGACCAACTCGAGCTGCACATGACCGACGATCAGGTCAAGGAAGTGTAAGTTTTTAGCGTTTCTTGTCTCGACCAGCGCTTGGTCAATGCTGACATGATGACAATAGCACTGCTAAGATCAAGCAATTGGCCGATATTCGCCCACTTGCCATCGATGACACGGACAGCATTCTTCGCGCATTCCACAGCGAGCTTGAGAAGAAGGGACTTCAGCAGCAATCATAAAGTTGCAGGTACGAGCCGATCTGCTGGTTGGGTAATACGGCGTTTGGGGAAAAATGCAAGAAAAAGTAGTTCGTACTTGTGTGTCTGAATTTAACACTTCACCTTACTTGCCGAGGTGCCTTAAAATACGAGGCCATGTTGACAGTACGGCAAAGGCATGCGGCAAGCCGAGCTTGGTACCTAACACTCACAGCCCTTTTCCACGACAGAACAAGAGGCAGGCTCTCACAGCTTACCATATTGCATTACAGCCTTGACAGCCTGCGAAAATATAGATCCTTCTACTCAGGTGTGTTGGGGGTTAACAAGGGGCATTCATCTACCTACCTATCACCTGCCTGTTGAATGTCCTCCTTACTTGACTGTGATGGCTGATCGACTATACATACCCCTTCATAGCTGTATCGACCTATCACCTTGACCTGTATTTCTGCAGGCTGCGGTAGTATTATCGCGGGCCTCGCGAGACCGCCTCCAGATCAATCTCCCGGGCAGAAGGCCAAGTGACCCAGTCCTTGTGACAGACAGCACGTGATGTCGCAGGCAGCAAGGTTCCTTATCGCGATAGGGCCCACCCTGTCTACCTACTACGTCGTCACCCTCCAGGGATATCGAACTTCGGCAGATGCACGCCCTGGGACCAACACAACTATACCGCATGTGCTACTCGTCGCAGTTCCGCAACGTGTGACCTGAATTGTCCGCATTGGAAGAAATATTATTACACCAAGCACATAGATGGTGAAGAGGTTGAACACTCATATGCACCCTCGTTACTGGCAACAGTAGGGATTGATGAGGGCCAGGAGTATCTCAACCGTTCTCTATCGGCGAACGCATTGCTCGCGCTGGTGCCTGCGTGGTCGTGCATTTCACCAAAGGTCCCGAAACACTCCGCAGGATCTACCAGTCGGCATGGACGACAACTCAAAGTCAAAGTCCGAAAAGAGCTACCTGTCGTCTGCCGTGGATTCTCTCAATCCATGGGCCAACAGCAGTCGCAGTGTAACGCCCACGCCGAACACACCAACAACTTCCACGACCATTGGAGACCACAGTACCACTCATCTCTACGGGCAGAGCATCAAGAGCTACCCGTCAGACTGCCCCCCATTGAGAGTGCAATGGTTTCATGCGACCGACGTGGGTTCACGAACCAGCAACGATGCGAGACTCTACTGACCAAGTCTGTAGACACCCAAACGGAAACCAGTGACTCACATCTCAAAGCCTGTTGATGAAAAGCCCCTGCCCCAGCCGAAAAAGTTCGCCCCATTCTCCCAGTCTGACTCCAGGTCCATCGAGCACTCTTACCAAACGCTCCTGGAGCGCTCGGAGCAGAGCCGGGCTGAACCGGGAAGCACAAATCAGACGCACCGTGACAGCCCAAGGAACTTGGTTCCAGTCAAGGAGGACTATCTTTACGATGTAGACATTAGAAACAGAGAGGTCGCGCCTGTTTTCTGGGCCGGTCCCGTATTCGAGGTGCTTCGAGGTACGTGGTTCTACCAAGAAGGGTCAACGCTCCGCCCCTGCGACGAGAACCTGGCGTCTCAATTGGAAGAGGGATTTCTGAAGGTGAAGCCATGGACCTATCCGAAGGTGAACGGTGCCGGCCACAGCAACGATACGTCGCCAAAACCCAGTGTATCCGGCATCTCGGACACTCTCACACCGTCGGCAGAACACTCTGGCAGGGCAAGGCAGGCTCGGGATCAGGGCATCTCGTCGTCTGCTCCGTCTTTGGCCGAACCGCGACAGCCAGAGTCGCATCGTCTCTTTGGAGCATACATGAACAGCGTGGCCACCTATCATGATGACGCAACGGCGTGGTTGTCCTCTGATAGCGTCTTGTCATGGGTTACCTCGACCGTGTACCAGCGTTTCTCGGGTGGCAGCTACATGAGCGGCATCAAGCTGGTGAGGGGCTGGACTGCATTGCCCTCACGAGGTACGGAGAATAAAGCTGCAGAGGACCCGACATCCGTTCAATCTACAATCCAGCCTCGCCACCAGCAAGATGAAGGGCCGCCGCAGGTGGTGGGGGCTGCCGGCCAGCTTGGCCAAGACAACCTGGGAGTCGGTCCGGGACTACCAGATCCTCCAGGCAACGGTCCACAGAATGACATCCACACCGAAGACGGCGATGATCAAGGCCGAGACATAGAGCACTTGATACTCGCCACGCACGGTATCGGACAGCTTCTCGGGGCCCGGATGGAAAGCATGAACTTTGTGCGCGATGTCGATGTCCTACGAAAGACCATGAAGGCGACGTACGCGAATTCGGTCGATCTTTGCGCCTTGAACAGAGAGAATGGGGACGGGCGCAGGAACTGCCGTGTCCAAGTTCTTCCCGTCTGCTGGAGACACTTGCTCGAGTTTCCAAAGAGGCGGGAGAAGAGGGGCGAGAGAGACATTGGAGACGTGGCCAATGAAGACGACGAATGTACGTGCCTACCGCCTTATGGCCGTGCATAGTCAGATTGCTGACAGCTCTATCTAGATCCATCGCTCGAGGACATTACTGTTGAAGGCATGGCCTTCGCGAGGTCCCTCATCTCTGATCTGGCCCTTGACGTTTTGTTGTACCAGAGTGCCTACCGCCAAAGCATAGCGGCAATCGTCCTGAAGGAAGCCAACAGGATTTTCAAGCTCTTCAAGGAGCGAAATCCGGGTTTCACAGGCAAGGTCCATGTTATCGGCCATTCTCTTGGCTCGGCAGTCATGTTTGACATCCTCTGCCGCCAGAGGGAAACAACACCTTCAGAAGAGCTGCAGAGGGATCCGCTTGGGTTCTGGCCTGCGCAATCTGGTGACGATGCCTCAAACAAGAAGGCCTTGGGCGAGTTGCAGTTCGAGTTCGATGTGGACGACTTTTACTGCCTCGGCTCACCCGTGGGGTTGTTCCAGATGCTAAAAGGCCGTACGATTGCCGGGCGGCATGCTCGGTCGCTGCCGTCGGAAAGCCCTCTCGAGGCAGACCCAGGAGAAGATCCCTTTGAGACCGCTCCTCCCTCCCGTGGTCAGAATGTGTCAACGGTAACAGGAATGCCCTTTTCTGTGTCATCGCCAAAAGTTGCGCAGCTGTTCAATATCTTCCACCCGTCTGACCCCATCAGCTACCGCCTCGAGCCACTCATATCCTCGTCCCTTTCTAAGCTGAAGCCGCAGTCTCTCCCATACACCAAAAAGAATATCTTCAGCAACGTGGCGCAGCAGGGATTCACCGGAATAGGGGCCAAGGTCGGGCAAAGCATGAGCGGGCTGTGGACGAGCTTGAGCGCAGGAATCACCGGCAATCTTCTAATTCGCAACCTTGGGTTGACGAGTGACGATATTGCCAGGCTGAGCAACACCCCCGGGCCTGGCGCGGAAGAGGGTGAAGGTGCCCTGGATGCTGACGGGACTGTCGTACCTGGTGCCTCTCAGCTCGGGGAACGAACTAATGAACGCAAGAAAGAACTCGCAAGTACCTCCATCGACGAGGGTCGCAGGAGCACGAGCGGCAACGACGTGACATTGATCGACGACGAACTAGAAACGCTTCTCTCGAGATTGCATAACGGAGATTCCAAGCTCCCAGGGAACCGCGGGGAGCCAGAGGAGGTGCGCAGAGCTCAACGCGAAGACGGCAAGATACGCGCACTGAACCGGAATGGGCGAGTGGACTACAGCATCCAAGAGTATGTCACACTTCCTGATTGTTTGGAGTTTACCTGGCAACCACTGACGACTTGATTGCGGCTTAGGGGTGTCCTCGACTTCAACCCAATCAACACTATTGCCTCACACATGAGCTATTGGGCCGACGAAGATGTATCTCACTTCATCTTGTCTCAACTCTTGTCCAACAGACGCCGAAGAACAGAGGATGCCGAGTCGTCCGCCCAAAGGCGCACCTAGATCGAAAGCAAGATCTAGTGCCTTTCGCCCATCCCAATACCGCCGATACGATTGGTGCGTCTCTCGCCGATGGCCTGTCCCCCAATCGATGCATCATATATGCGCCTTGTCCTAGCCACGAGGCCCAAGAACACCGGTGTTCAGAAGGGATGCCCACTGACCGCCCTGGGCTTCCGCAATGTCTCGGGCAGACTGTCCAGCGTCGTCGATTAACGCACGTATATCGGCCCCGGTCATGTCCAGGCGCTGAATGCGGTAGGATTCAGCCATGTGGCGGACCTCGTCAGGGAACATCTCTGTGGGCACAGTGGAGGCCAGCCAAAGGAGCAGCCATACCACCTCTTCGCGCCCCTTTTGTATCGCCAGATGAATTCCACTTGTTCCACCAGCGAGGGGATCGCGGTATCGCAGCAAGTGGCCGAGCTGTACAATGTCTCCGCCGTTTTCCTCGTGCAGATTTTGCAACATCTCAACGATGCCGGCAACATCCCCTTCTGCGCACATGACATGATAGGCGCGAGCTGGCTGTGCCTCGGGATGTGCTATCAGATACGCCTCTTCCGTGATGGTTGGGAGAATGTCCAAATTGTCCTCAATGCCACCCTCGTTGACGTATCGGGCCAAGATTGCAGGCTGGCCATTTTGCAATGTGGCCTGGCAAGACGGGCACTTGAGTGAGATCGCCATGTCTGCAGCTTGATCAATGAAGCATTGCCTATACACTAGTCAGATCTATTCAATACTTCTACAACAACAGTGCAGACATCACACTGACCAGTGATAATGACACCCGCAACGAAGACTCAGGTCATCCGGTACTTTTTGCGTTGTCTCGCCTTCATCGTCGCTGTCATTCTCGACTTCGAGCAGCAGGTGATCGTTGCAAATCCTGCATCGGAAATCCATATCGTTGGACGCCATTCTGTCTGTACACATGCAGCGGGGCCTGGCAAACAAATGCTGCTCCATGCAACTATCTTCGGGCGTCTAAAGGCGCGGTCCGACTTGCCGTCGCAGCGCACTGTTTCGAAGTTTGCAGAAACACAGGCAGGCGGTATCCACTGATGACCTCACATGCGGGGACTGTGCAGATATTGAGTCAAACATGGTTGCACACTGTGCAACCAGCGAACATGAGCAGCTGGCTCCTGGTAGTCGGTACTTGGATGCGCGACACCCAGAAAGATGAGAAATAGTCGTTTCTCGTAGGTACAGGGACTCGTAAGATAACTTGCCCTTCTTTGGGAATAAGACCCCTCGGCCAAGCATCTACTGCTCATTTCCTACCATGCACCTGTCGAATCTAGACGACTGCTTCTAGAATGGCTGACTGGTAGGCAGCTACATACCTTGCAGCTGCGATGACGTGGAGCTTAACCCCGCCCCTTCTTCCATTTCTGAGGGATTGATGCGGCATGAATGACTGCAAATTAAGAGCGTGCCCTGTTTTTGACATTAAGAGGTGTACCAAGGTACCGTATATGTAGTACTGGGCCAGGCTCCCTCGTGAACGACAGGCACAGGTCCAGGCACAAATAAGTCGGCGAATTACGTCTGCCCAAGCAGCCAGGTAGCTCAGCATCACACGGTGACGGTACGACAGTATTGCATTTGACGCAGCGTCATGCCAGTCAATCCTCTCCAGCCCCCACCCCCGCCACCGACCCCACTTCAAGTTGCCAGCTCAGGGCAGTGCACTGTTCCAGCAGCCCAGATCATCAGTAACACCCGAACCCGAACGAGACCCAAAATCCACTCATCCGTTTGACCCGAGAGATCCGTCGTAAGCTGGGAATATCGCAGCCTAATACATCTCCTTCATCGAAACACCACTGACCCCTTTCGCGTTATAAAGGAAGCCAGGCGCGGCTGAAAGCGAAATCCGATTGCTCTGATAGCACACAGAGCTACAAGAGACCGGGCCCCCGTCGCCTCGAAGACCACTGCGTTACCCCTCCCTCGCACACTGCTTCCCCAACCTAGAGCGCAACCCGTCGCCTGCCAGAATGAACGTTCTAAAGATCCAGAGGTTCGTTGGAAACCCGGTTGCAGTCATTTATGATCATGCTCGCGAGCTCCGAATTTGTTGCTGACGGCAGAGTGACCCAGGAAATATCCTCAGTTCCAACAGAACGAGCTCTTCAGCCTTGCCGACGCCTTTCGCAAGCTCGACGTCGACGACAAGGGATATCTCGACGAAGCCACGACCATCAAAGCCACTCAGCAAAGCGAGCGCCAGCCATACGATGTCGTGCGACAGGCTCTCAAGGAGGTTGACCTCGACTCGTCCCGGCGCGTGGAGCTGGAGGACTACGTAGGCGTACGTCACATGATTCCTTTGCGGGCCGGTATCTGTCTATTGATTTGACGCTGACCTGCGCGAGCGCAGCTCATTTCCAAGCTCCGCGACTCCTCTCCTGCTCAAAAGCGCCTCTCCACCGGCCCACCGGCAGCGCCGTCCGGCGCAAGCATTGTCGCCCAGGCCACTGGAGGTCGCGCCCGGGCTACGTCCAACGCTGGCAAGATTCATGTTCAGGGCTCCAATGCCAACGTCACTCACACAATCAATGAGGATGAGCGTACTGAGTTCACCCGGCACATCAACGCCGTGTTGGCTGGTGACCCGGACATTGGCAACCGCATCCCGTTCCCAACGGATACCTTCGAGATGTTTGACGAATGCAAGGATGGTCTCGTCCTGGCAAAGCTCATCAACGACAGCGTCCCCGACACCATCGATGAGCGTGTACTGAACCTCCCCGGCCGTAAGATCAAGACCCTCAACGCCTTCCACATGACAGAGAACAACAACATCGTCATCGAGTCTGCCAAGGGCATTGGCTGCTCGGTGGTCAACATTGGCAGCGGTGATATCATTGAGGGCAGAGAGCATCTGCTTCTGGGACTTATTTGGCAGATCATCCGTCGAGGCTTGCTCGGAAAGATCGATATCAAGCTGCACCCCGAACTCTACCGCCTGCTTGAGGAGGATGAGACGCTTGAGCAGTTCCTCAGGCTGCCCCCGGAGCAGATCCTCCTGAGGTGGTTCAACTACCACCTGAAGGCAGCTAACTGGAGTAGGAGGTAAGGAGAACATGTCTTGACACGATTGATCCACGGCGGACTAATCGCGCCTGCATTCAGGGTCAACAACTTCTCTTCTGATATCAAAGACGGCGAGAACTACGCAGTTCTTCTCGCGCAAATTGGAGCCGAATATGGCAATACGAGAGCGCCGCTGCAGACGAGGGACCTCCTTCAACGTGCGGAGGAGGTTCTGGTCAACGCCGACAAGATGGGATGCCGGAAGTTCCTGACTCCTACCTCTCTGGTTGCCGGCAACCCCAAGCTCAACCTTGCCTTCGTCGCAAACCTGTTCAACAACCACCCTTGCCTCGACCCCATTACCGAAGAAGAGAAGCTCGAAGTTGAGGATTTCGATGCTGAGGGCGAGCGCGAGGCAAGAGTCTTCACCCTCTGGCTGAACAGTCTCGACGTACAGCCGGCTGTGCAATCATTCTTTGATGATCTTCGCGATGGCACTGTGCTCCTTCAAGCCTACGACAAGGTCATCAAGGGCTCTGTCAACTGGAGACACGTCAACAAGCCACCCTCGCACGGCGGTGAGATGTCTCGCTTCAAGGCTGTCGAGAACACAAATTACACAATTGAGCTGGGCAAGCAGAATGGCTTCTCGCTCGTCGGAATTCAGGGCGCCGATCTTACGGATGGGCAGCGCACACTGACCCTCGGCCTCGTGTGGCAGTTGATGCGCAAAGACATCACCCTGACTCTGTCGGCGCTCGCGCAACGGCTTGGAAAGCGGGAGATTACCGACTCCGAGATGGTTCGCTGGGCCAACGACACGTCCCGAAAGGGTGGTAAGACGTCGGCCATCCGTTCCTTCAAGGACCCGTCCATTGGCACGGGAGTCTTCCTCCTCGATGTTCTGAACGGCATGAAGAGCAGCTACGTCGACTACGATCTCGTGACGTCCGGTCACACCGACGAAGACGCGTACCTCAATGCGAAGCTGAGCATCAGTATCGCGCGCAAGATGGGCGCTACCATCTGGCTGGTTCCTGAAGACATCTGCCAGGTTCGGAGCCGCCTTGTCACCACTTTCATAGGTAAGATTGGCCTGCTACGGTGCTTGCTCATGTTGGTGTTCACAAAGCTAACTTTGCAAACCAGGTTCTCTCATGGCTACTGCCGAACGGATGTAAAGCGAATGCACCTCATTGCTACGGTAGACTTTCGCGAGGACATTGCAAGGGTGTACTTTTGAGGATGGGGCGTGTTGTCGCAATCGATCCTGCAAAGCTCCTCCGAGCGAGTTTCTTCTGAATTCAAGTCAGACCGTCACCGTGCCCTCACTCACTTTGAACTTTGATTACGTGACTGAGCTATTCGATGTAGGCCATGAGAAGGATAGGACCGATGCAAGATAGGTCGAGGGCACTGTTGTTTGTGATGGACGGCTTGGTGACGAGGGAGCTGGCTTACTTAAGCGACGCCACATTCTTATGCAAATAAACAGGTATCTAGTCGCAAGGGTGGAAGCTACTACCATGGCTGACCAGCAGCAACATGCACTTATCACCTACAAGACTGGTGTGGGCACCTCGCTGGGGTCGTGGGACTGGACCGCGTGTGCTGCGATCAGTCTCCAACTTCACCAAACCCCAGAAGAGTGTTCCACTTCTGTCCGTCCTGACGCTTTGTCGTGTCAAGTCATTCCTCTTTTCCTGGCCAAGAGCTGCAATATACCCATCTTCTGCGATCTTCTTACTCCCTTTCCTTTGCCCTTTTCATCATGTCTCGCGGAGGACAAACGCTCTACGTTACCGGTTTCAGCCACGGCACTCGTGCCCGCGACCTCGCCTACGAATTCGAACGGTATGTCAACTGAAGCATCGTCAGCCGCGCACCTCTCGATCCTCGCATGCCGAAACCCCCCCGTCGTCCTCCTCCTCCTCCTCCTCCTACCACCGCGTCCCGCCACTCGCCCCCAAGCCCAGCCGAAGTCCCGTCCCAATCGTTTCGCCGACGAGGTGCGTCTCTAGCATGTTATCATAGCTATCTTGCCGCTCCCCGTCTCGTCTCGAACTTTATACCCGGCGATGACGAAGACGACGAAGAAGCAACACACGTGTCGCTCTCCCGCGTCCCCCGGGCCCCGAGCACCAGCACTGTTGACGGCAACGTGCTGCCAAAGCCCACATGCTACGTCATTGTAGTTTCGAGGATCTCTTCGTTCGTTCTATCGGTCAGGGCAACGAGCATATCCGAGATCGCGTAGCTGCAGTTGTCCGTCCCTTCTACAGGTTTCCATACTGACGGGCTGCTGAATCATAGGTACGGTCGCCTCGTGCGTTGCGACATTCCCGCACCGCGATCGGCATCCAGCAGACTGTAAGTACAACCTCTGGGGTTTTGCAACGCATTTCGTGATGACTGACATGGTTTCTGCAGCTTCGCCTTTGTGGAATACGAAGACCGACGAGATGCCGACGATGCCTATCACGAAATGCACAACAAGCGCATTGGACGGGACGACATGCTGAAGATCGAGGTTTGTACTCTGACCTTACGTCGTGGCATCACACATATGCTTACTTCGACCCAGTGGGCGCGCACTCCTCCATCCGCCTCCTGGCGTTTCGACTCGGGACGGGATCGCGACCGTCGCCGTTCTCCTCGCCGCGGCCGCTCGCCGTCTCCTCGTCGCAGCACCCGTGACTACTCCCCCGCCTCTCGGAAAGACGATCGGCGAGACCGAGACAGGGACTACGACAGGGACCGACGGGACCGCTCTCGCAGCCCCGACAGACGGTGAGTCGAAGTGCACAGCCAGATCAGGACGCTTCTAACATTTACCAGCGATAGGGATGCCAAGGACGAGCGCGACGACAGAGACGACCGCGATCACCGCGAGAATGGCACCAACGGAGATGACCGCAAGGGTATGTCGCTTTACATCACCACTTCCCCCCAGCTTGCTGACATGGCGGCAGCAGCCGATACCCCTCCTCCCGCACAGGATGACCTGGACATCGCCGAGTAATCGCAGTCCAGCGCGCGTGCCCCAGCTTCTGTGAAAAGGTCAAGTGGGCTCCTCGCGCGATTGGGAACCTACCTAGTCGCAGGGACCGCAAATTCCAATCGGCCGGTGGCGTGGCGTCTTGGGCGAACAAGGCGTACGTGCCCCAGGTTGACACGTTTCCTCAATGCATGTAAAACACAACCACAGACCAGGTATTTCGTAGCAATGGGTGGGTGTGGTGACTGATTTCATAGGCAGTAGGCCGCCAAGGGCGGGCCGCCCATCGAAAAGTAGTGGCGTATGTCAAGTTTAGACGGACAAGGCAGTATCAAACAAAACATTGCTTCATGGTGTCTTATGCGCTGTACTGTGATGCAGTGTGGTCAAAACCTACGACACGACCAATCTTGTAGATTGCGCCTCCACATGATGGTCGGCAGGTTGAACCTGAAGCTACGTAGGAGGCAGATTTCGGGTGAGATAGGAACGAGCCAGAAGACTGAACCCGGCCACAGGCGTCTAGCACGAATCCAATTGCAAGGGTGCATGCGCTGCGGTAGTGGCGGGAGCCACTGAAGTGTCTCCAAACGGCAAAGGCAGAAAGCCGACGCCCCGATGCATCCATCCCAGGGCGCACTGTGGGTGACCGGGTAGGTCGACTGTTATTTGCATCGACCCTGGGCAATGCCGGAACTTGCCCGGCAGCTTTCTGCTGAGCCATACCAACCCTTACAATTTTCGCGATAACAGACACAGCGCAGTCTTGCAAAAGCCTACGCAAGTGCTTTGGACCAGCACGATACAACGACACGACAAGCACGATACGCTGCTGGGCTCCCCACATCAGCCGCCTCCCGACTTCACTTCCACCCCTTCGCCCCTGTTTCTGTCGCCTACGACACCTACCTATATCCGAAAAACGACCCTAGCACATTCGCACCGCATACCGACGCCCCAAGTCGTGCCTCGAGAACCCCTCGACGAAAAGGAGGCCAATTGACTACCGGCGACTGGTCCTTGGTTTGCCTGAGGAGGTTGCCTGCCCCTCATCGGTCGGATACCTGGCGCGTCCCGTGTGCTATGCGGAACGCCAGCCTTGGACCTTGCAAAGCCCCGGACGCTACCTTGTCAAATATGCCTCCAATCTTCTCGACAAGCTCTGCATAGACTGATATCTTGGAAACGCCTCGTTCAGCCGACAGAACACCCAGCTCGAGGCAGTCCTCTCTCGCCCAAAACACCCCCCGAACTAGATGAACCTCGCGGCGCATACGAGGCATCAACATTGTTGTTACTTGAACCCTAATTCAGTATCTTCCATTGGCGTCCTTGAAACCACTTGCTTCTAGAAACACCATGTCTGCTGTACGTATACCAACATCATGGTCCCAGATCGAGATCGGGCCACGAGGAGTCGAAGCTAATAACAGCCTTCTCTGGCACAGGCCGAGTCGACCGTGGATGCCCTGGGAAACCAGAGATCAACCCGATATGACCAGCTCTACGACACTCTGTCACAGCCCGTAGTGGCCGCGTTCTGCGCCGGGGGCGTGGCCGGCGCAGTGTCCAGGACGGTCGTCTCTCCGCTCGAGCGGCTCAAGATCCTGTTTCAAGTCCAAAGTGCTGGCCGAGATGCATACAAAATGTCTGTCGGCGAGGGCCTGAAAAAAATGTGGCGGGAAGAGGGTTGGAGAGGCTTCATGAGAGGCAATGGCACGAATTGCGTTCGCATCGTACCTTACTCGGCTGTCCAGTTCGGAAGCTACAATTTTTACAAACGGGTACGCATATCTTTTCCAGCAACGGGCATCGTTCATGCCTCGGAAGCGACTTCCCGATTCCGAAGCTAACAGCATCACTTCCAGAACGTGTTCCAGACAACACCAGAAGGCGACATGACCCCGTTCACTCGGCTTGTCTGTGGCGGTTTGGCGGGCATCACATCTGTGTTTCTCACGTATCCGCTGGATATTGTCAGAACTCGACTCTCCATCCAGACCGCGTCCTTCGCGGAGCTTGGCGCACGGCCGCGCAAGCTCCCTGGCATGTGGTCGACCCTGACGTCGATGTACAAAACAGAGGGCGGCGTCTCAGCTCTGTATCGTGGCATCATTCCGACTGTTGCTGGTGTGGCACCTTATGTATGTTCAGCCCCCGATGCTGGTCAACGAGACCAACCTGAAGCGACGATGCAACTAACACTGTGGGTTCGCAGGTCGGACTCAACTTTATGACGTACGAATGGGTTCGCACCTATTTGACGCCCGAAGGAGACAAAAACCCCAGCGCCGTCAGAAAACTATTGGCAGGCGCAGTGTCCGGGGCCGTTGCCCAAACCTGCACATACCCATTGTAAGTTCCTCCGTACATCCAAGAAGAACCTGGCTTCTGACTTGTGGCGACCAGCGATGTACTCCGTCGGCGGTTCCAGATCAACACCATGTCTGGCATGGGCTACCAGTACAAGGGCATCTTCGATGCAGTCAGGGTGATTATCGCGCAGGAGGGAGTCAGAGGCTTATACAAGGGCATCGTGCCCAACTTGCTCAAGGTCGCTCCCAGCATGGCATCGAGTTGGCTCAGCTTCGAGCTGTCCCGAGACTTCCTCGTATCTCTCAAGCCAACTGGAGAGGAAGTCCTGGTGTAGGTTGTGGCAAGAAGATGGAATGATGTTGGCGCAGCACATAGTCAGCGGGCCAGCTCAGAGGGCCGTCGCTGTCACTCGGGGCCACTACCTACGGTGTATGGGCTCTCTCCCAGGACCACTGGCCATGGATCCCTGTGTCTCTTGACTTGGGCATCTCTCGGGCCTACACAGCGGATTGCGGGGACCTGAAGGGTTCGTAGACGCCACCACCAATTGCGATTAATACACACTAGGCGAGTAAGATGAGTAGACCGTAAGGAAACATCTTTTGTCACCCTGAACTTTCCACAATGTGCAATGCTCGGGACCAGACTAACAAAAGTATCGCGGAATCTCAACTCGACCAGGTGGTGCTCCGTGCAGTGGTGTGGACCGACCTCTAAAGTGTACCCACCCCAGTGAGTGAGTGTGGTGGTTGGTCGAGATGCCCCACTTTAGCGGCTGCAGAGCACGTGACGCACCAAAAGATTTCGGCTTGGGGGGAAAATTACCTGCCAGTGCCCGCGAAATTTAGGCCTCTTTTTTCCATCCGTGTTTCGACGATACTCTCCTCCGACAACCAACCTCACCCCAACCGGATCACCGCGCCGACGACAAAATGGGTACGTAGAGAGTCCCATCCGAGCCTTTCTACATGCGAGTGGAGTTGTTCTTCGGAACTCTCTGCGATCCCTCTTGAGCATGTTCAGGTCAAAAGGCTGACGATGGTTTCTTCACCCCAACAGGCATTGATCTCAACGCGCACCATGTGCGCAAGACGCATCGCCAGGCGCCCAAGAGCGACAACGTGTACCTGAAGCTTCTCGTCAAGTACTACCGCTTCCTTGCCCGTAAGTTTCTTGCCCCTGCCTGTTCTCTCTCCCACCATGGTATGCCCGCCGGGCATGTCCAATCCGGAGTGGATTTGATCCTCTGTGGCTGACACTTTGAATCCCAAAGGTCGCACCGACAGCGGTTTCAACAAGGTCGTTCTCCGCCGCCTGTTCATGTCCCGCATCAACCGCCCTCCCGTCTCGATCTCCCGCATCGCGTCGAACATCAAGGAGGATGACAAGCGCACCGTCGTCGTTGTCGGTACCATCACCGACGACAACCGCCTCCTCACCGTCCCCAAGGTGACCGTGGCTGCTCTGCGCTTCACCTCGACTGCCCGTGCCCGCATCGAGGCCGCTGGTGGCGAGGCCATCACTCTGGACCAGCTCGCTCTCCGCACCCCCACCGGTGCCAACACCCTGCTTCTCCGTGGTCCCAAGAACGCTCGCGAGGCCGTGAAGCACTTCGGCTTCGGTCCCCACAAGCACAAGGTGCGTCCCGTCGGCCATTGGCGGCTTCTCTTGCTCTTTGCACAGATTGCTGACACCCACACAGAAGCCCCACGTCCAGTCCAAGGGCCGCAAGTTCGAGCGTGCCCGTGGCCGCAGGCGCTCGAGGGGTTTCAAGGTGTAAAATTGGGACGGATGTCACGATGCGGGTTGGCCCGCACGTCTGGTGGGCGCAATATCTCTCCCTTGCTGTCGCGCTTCGGCGACGATGGCAGTCATGTTTCAGGGAATGGGTCAGCATGGTTTCGGCGTGGGTCGGTATCCCAAAAATTTCATGAATGCGATATCAATGGCTGTTCGGCCTACCCCTCTGCCCTTTCCATGGAACTTATCAGTTCGGTCCAGGTTTGCGCCCAGGTTGAAAACATGCATCCGACTACCAATAACTCGCTGTGTCCCATGTGCTTGATTCTATGTCATCTATTCTAGTTGTGCACGTCCTCCAAACGCACGTCACCTCGCCTTCGCAGTGCAACAAAAAAGGCCTCTCTCGAATCCTGCACACTGTCAGCCCAGATCTAATCTCGACCTCGGGGGGGAGGCGGGGACACTGGGACTTGCCTTTCGAGACGATTCTGGTTTTTCTCGGTGGACTTTGGTGAAGAGCCGCCGGAGCAGAGCCTCGAACGCCTTGTCCTCGGACCCTTGGTAGAACTTGCAGATGAAGTGTCCGCCACTC
This sequence comes from Plectosphaerella plurivora, assembly GCA_020726575.1. Classification (NCBI taxonomy): domain Eukaryota; kingdom Fungi; phylum Ascomycota; class Sordariomycetes; order Glomerellales; family Plectosphaerellaceae; genus Plectosphaerella; species Plectosphaerella plurivora. The sequence goes on from JAGSXJ010000035.1 coordinate 24,070, forward strand.
TGTAGAGTGTCACTCGCAAATTGCAGGGCTGCATTGCACAGGTCCTGTGTCAGGGGCGAGTCCCCGGTGTTAGCTAGCGAGAATGTTACTGTATGTGATGTAGCAGCGACGAAGCTGTGCGTAGGACAACTCACCATACTGCCTGCATGATCGCGCAGTCCAATCCCGCTCGTGTTCATCAGCCTATCATATGGATTACTCAATGTGTTCACGCCAAAGCCGGTGGATTGATCCCAAGGTGCTGACATGTCACTCAATACAACCTTGAGGAAGTGTCAGTTGTGCCGCCAAAGCGCAGGGGATACTGGGAAGCACTGACGTCTACCAGGCGGTGATTTGCGGTTGTCGAAGGACTCGCCTCAATCAGGTTCGGGCTCAATCCCTGGTCCATATCTCGAGACTGAACACTGTTGGTAGTGTCGTCTGCTCCGCCTGCTTCCTGAGCGGCTCTGTTTTGCACGTCGGGTTCTTGCTGGGCCCCGTTCCGGGAGGCGGACGCCTTGAGGAATTGTTTGACCATCGACTGAACGTCCGGAGACAAAAAGTTGCCCTGTATGGTCGAAACCCCTTTGGGGGGCTGCGCAGGAATGAGATCAATTCCGACGACCCTTCCAGTCGGCTTGGTTCGCTCCACGGCAACTTGTGACCAGCTACCAGGTGCGTAGCCCTGTGGTAAGAGATGCCAGGTAAGATGGGCTGTGTACAGTTGTACCAAGAGAAGGGTGTTAGTCACTTACTAGATCCACGACGACCTGCCCCTTTTTGAACACGCTATACTTTGCGTCCAGCTACAGACAGCACTCGTTAATTTTGACCGGGTGCCGCCTCGACGTTGAATATACACTTGCCTCTAGGAGCTTGAACGCTGCTCGACTCTTCAGGCCCTGAACTCTCGCCTCCCTGGCGTATAGGTCATTGCCCTGGCGAGATTTCCATCTCGAGTTTGAGGAAGAGAATCGAGGTGATCCGACGCCGCATAATGTGAGCACGACGCCAGGTCGTGTACACATGGGGTTGAATCCTCGGGTTGAGATTTGGTTGGCTCTCTCGAGCCCAGCAGCGCGCTGCGTCCACGGCAACATGCTGGCTGGCACCCTTGACATTAGCATTCGGTTTGAGCACCGACATAACATGTTGTATCGTGTTTACTTTGCATGTTGACTGTATTGAACAAGGTTGATGCATTTTTCTTTCCAAGGTGCCCGGTCCTTCACGACCATCGGCTTAGTCATTTTGATGCCTGGGTCGAGGCAACGTCCACAACAGGCGGACTCGCGCAGCCCACGTCGGACCGAAGCCTACAGATACGGGTCAAGACAATCGGTCAACCGCTACAGTCAGTCAACAACTGCTATAGTCAGTCAACTGCTACAGTCAATCGACCATTACAGTCAATCGACTATTACAGTCAATCGACCACTATAGTGAAACAACCAATGTACTCAACAGGCGAGTCACTGGGTAAACGTTACCCACCAGTATCGGAAATGCCCGTGTACAACTTGAAGGATCTATATTCTCGCAGGCTATAGTGGCAATAACGTAGGCTGCGCGAGCTTACCTCGAAATGAACGACATACAATACTGCAAGGCAAGGTGGTCACCGGAGGCGAGAGTAGGAGGAAGAAACAATATGAATAATATATCTTGCCGCTCCAATGATGTCGTGTTCATGCGGGGCGCCGCCCATCATGATCCAAGCAGTATCTGACATTCCCCCCCTCGAGACAATGCGTGTTCGTCACATCAGGAAGCTTGCACCGACACCCCGCCGGTCCTTCTTCAAAGGCGAAAAGTGCGTACCTCCAAAACCGGATCGTGCCATCCCAATCTTCTTGGCTTTCAAGGCACCCTGTCCGGCACCGCCAGTGCTGAGCTGAGTCTTCCCCATCCGTTTCACCTTGGTGGGAATCTCTGGCTCCGGCTCATCGAAGATCGTCTTGGATACATCGGTAGCAAGTCGTCGCTTCTTCTTCTTGAGCTCTGCATCGAGCCCATTAGATGTTTGCTTGGCTCTCGGCTGATCGTCCGAGACATCCAGGGTCAGAGTTTCCGGAAGTGCGTCCTCGGCGATAACCGTGCCCACCGTCGAGAGGACGGATGCCGCCTTCTTTGTCGCTCCAGCCGGGCTCTCTCGGGCAGTTCCATTTGCGGCCTTTGCTTTTCCAGGCAAAGGTGCCGAGATTGCGATATTCGGCGATGCTTCGACGAGCACTTTCCTGGGCCTGCCCCGGGGCTTAGCAACCTTCTGCGTGGCCGCTCTGGACCCCAGATTTGTCTTGCGAGCCGCAAGGGCCTTGAGAACCGTGGTGTCTTCGGCGACTTGGGCACTGGACAGATCTTCAGAAGGCTCGCTGATGCGGTCGAGTCCGTGTTGAGGTATGTGAGAGGTGTCGGGATCCTCCTCGTCTTCCTCAGCCAGAGCGTCCAGGCTCAGAGTTTTGTTGCGGCTGAGGAAAGGCGTGACGGAGAAGAGTGACTTCTCTCCGGCGAAGCTCTGTTCTGCGGCGCGTTTTTTCGCCGCTTTGCGGTTGTTCATGTCCATGGAATCTGGACTACTGCCTGTGGAGTTGACGATGCTCATCTCGTGCGCACTGCGCTTCCTGTTGATTGGCTGTTGGGTGGTGCCTTTTCGAAGTGGTGCGCCTCGTCCGCTGTCGTGTGTATGTTCGTCTTGTATTGCATTTGGCTTGTTGGAATTCCTGTCAGCCTGGGCTGCTCGCAGCTTTGCCCTTAGAGCTTCCAGTCGTTGCTCCAGCATCTCAGTCCTTGCCTGCGCCTCAGCCTTGGAAACTTCGGCCTCCCGGGCAATTTGATCCTTGTCGCGTCTCTCGGCGAGGACTTGTTGCTCTAGACTCCGTACCCTTCCGTTGAGCTCGTCGATGTTGGCGATTTGCTTGAGATGTGTGTCCGACACGGACTGCTGGCGCTCCCTTTCCTTCTTCTCGATCGCGACTCGCTTCTCCGCGTCCTTCAACAGTCGCCGGAGTTCTTCTTCGACCTGTTTGCCCTGGTCGCCTCGCTTCGCCACTTCGCGCCGAGCTCTCTTCTCGGCTTCCAATTCGACCTCGGCGGTGTTCAGCTGCCGTTCGAGAGAAAGCTTCTCAGCAACGACGTTCGTGTGGTGAGTCATTTGCGCCCGAAGATGCTCAAGCTCTGGCTTAAGAGTGCTAAGCTCCCGGGTTAGGCGCAGCTTCTCCGCCAATATCTGTGCCGAGTCCTCCACTGCGGTGTTGCTTGCGTTGAGCTCAGCCTAGAAGAATGCAGGTCAGAGACTGCGAATGAGCACCAGAAAATGACATTACCAACTTTGAGGCATGTGAGTTCTCGAGTCTGTGTTGTGAGGGCATTCTGAGCTTTGGTGAGAGCCTCCTTGGCCAGCTTGGTCGTAGATTCCGTGTGTTGGAGTTTGGATTGCAGCTCCCGCAATTGAAAATCTCTGGCTGTGAGCTGCTGGCGGAGGTCCTGCATATCGCTTCCCTCGACGTGTCTGCGAACCCGAAGTCTTCTTGATTCCTCATCCTTGGAGATGATCTGCAACTGGTGTATGCTTTCTTGATGCTTGAGCTCCAGATCATGAGTTGAAGGAACCGACTGAAACGCGATTAGCATTGAATAGTGTGGTTCGCTCGAGGTGATTACTTACCTGATGAGCCACTTTCCCACGCGTTCGAGACGCCATCCCGGTCCTCGTCCGTTCTGATAATCACAGATTGCTTCACGCGACAAAACAGGCAGAAGAAAAACAAGACACTCGTTGATCAACAGCCGATGAAGACTCTGATTATGACGAGCTGGATTCGTAGGGGTTCAACCAGCGAGTACAGTGTGTCGATGCAGTGTTGCGGATGAGAGCTGTGGCCTGCATCGAGGATGTTTAGACGGAGCTTGGGTAAACAAGATTCCCAATGTGGCCTAGCGTGAACCGGACTCTCTCTCATATACACTGGCCACCGGCACGTGACAGTAGGCTGGCACGGTGGGGGTTTCTCCTTTGAAGCTTCGAGGTCCCTTATCGGTTTGTTATCGGAACTTGGACGCAAGTGGCCACCTACGTTGTTCAATTGAGGCACCTTCGCCTGAAGCTACCGCGGCACGCCCAGCTGCGACATTCAATTCATTCATCTTCCTCCCAGCGCGTTTGCCCATTGTCATTTCGAGATGCGTCTTTCCACGATCATCAGCGCCTCGCTGATGGCGATTGGTGCGCTGGCCGCAAAGCAGCAGCCTGAACAGCGCTTCCAGGACTTCCATTCCAAGGCTTTGGCTGCATCACCAGTCAAGCTCGCGGATTCTAGCTTCAAGAAGCTTACGGGTGCCCCGCGCGACTACACCACCATGGTCCTCCTGACTGCCATGGACGCTCGCTACGGCTGCCAGCTGTGCAGGGAATTCCAGCCCGAGTGGGACATCCTGGCCCGTAGCTGGACAAATGGCGACAAGAAGGGCAATTCCCGTGTCATCTTCGGAACCCTGGACTTTGCGGATGGTCGCGAAACCTTCATGTCGGTTCGTACATCTCTGATTCTACCAGCAACGGTGTTTGCATTTTGCTGACGATGGACCTCTTGTGCAGCTCGGTCTTCAAACCGCGCCCGTTCTTCTGCTCTTCCAGCCCACCACCGGCCCCCATGCGGTCGCCTCCCCCGAGCCTCTTCGTTACGATTTTACTACCGGGTAAGCGACCCTCGTGTGTTGACCTTCTTCTGGATCTATCTAATACCGGCATAGTCCCCAGGTTGCCGAGCAGGTTCATTCGTGGCTTGCCCGCCATACGCAAGGTCGACCTCACCCCTCCATTCGACGCCCCATCAACTGGATGCGATGGTTCTCCTGGACTGTTCTCAGCCTTGGAACCGTTACTGCACTCGTCACAGCATCCCCTTACCTCATTCCTCTCATCCAAAGCCGCAAGCTCTGGGCCGGTCTCAGCCTCTTTGCGATCCTTCTGTTCACCAGCGGTCACATGTTCAACCAGATCCGAAAGGTGCCTTACGTAGCTGGCAACGGCAAGGGAGGGGTCTCATACTTCGCCGGAGGCTTCCAGAACCAGTTCGGCATGGAGACGCAGGTTGTTGCTGGCGTTTGTAAGTATCAGAAGACCACTTTTGAGTGTGTGTAAGCTAACATGCTGTTGTAGATGCCCTGCTTGCATTCTGCGCCATTGGCTTGGCCACCAAGGTTCCCAGGATGACAGACCCTAAGAGGCAACAGATCGCCGTGGTGACCTGGGGTGTCGTCTTGTTTGTGCTGTACAGCTTCCTGCTCAGCATCTTCCGAATCAAGAACGGCGGCTACCCCTTTTCGCTGCCACCTTTCATGTGAGAGAATCACCTCCCGTCACGCTGCATTGGAAGCCAGCTAGCCAGAAGGGGGTGCGATGTCCATCTTGTCATCACAGTCATGGTCAAGGGACGCATCGATCGAGTGAAACGGGGGAGGAAATCAAACAAGACACTGGACGGCCACAAAGGTCCGGTCCGGCGTCCATGTACGATGTCGAGAATTAGAGGCGGCGATTCAGGGTCACCAAGACAGATCGTGCCTGGTCTCGTAGCTGGGTCAGACAGCAAAGCATCCTTGCGAGCTAAAAGTGTTGGCCCCGGCCTGCACATTGAAGCCGTGGGTGGGCGGGCAACAGAGTAGAGCGAGTGCTTCTGGAGAGGCCTCGAACGATTACTAGCATCAAGAATAAACAACACAACCACTAAACTCTGCAACACCACAGTAGGGTCCTTGAAGTTGAGCCCAGGTCGAGCTGAGCTGAGTTCACCAGTACGAGGTCGAACCTGTCAATACATGTCATTGTCGAGAAAAGGTCACGGAGAAATATTGAGCACATGGGACCGAGATAACATGCGAAGAGTTTTTCATTCGGTTTGCCTTTCTGGGATTTTGATGTCCAGTGTTCGTTCGTTGACTTTTTCATAAGCCAGCGATGCAGTCATGTCCCATCCCCTCAACGATGTCGATTGACCGACCCTGTGCATCCGAAAGACCAAACAACGAAGCCAGCCTAGGACGCCCGCCATGATCTACCGTCTCCATCCCTATCCCTTTTGGGCACCAATCTCGTCCCAAGTCCGTCACGCAACGAGAGATTTATGCCCTCGACATGACGCCCCAGGCGCGGATGATGTTGTCGGTGTAACCGGCGAACAGGGTCTGGCCATCGGCCGACCAGGCCAGGGAGATACACTCGGGCTCGCGGCTCTTCTTGCCGACGGCGGTGAACTCGGGCTTCAGCTCGTCAACCTTGCTCTTCTTCTCGAGGTCGAAGATGATGATGCTGGTGGCAGTGGCGGCGCAGAGCCAGTAGCGGTTGGGAGAGAAGACAAGAGCGTGGATCTCGTCGTTGGCGTTCAGGGAGTAGAGGTGCTTGGACTCGTTAAGGTCCCACAGCATGGTGGTGCCGTCCTTGCCGCCGGAGGCGCAGAGCGAGCCATCGGGAGAGATGGTCACGGTGTTGATGTAGCCGGTGTGGCCAATGTGGTCGGTCTGCAGCTTGCAAGTGTTGAGCTCCCAGACCTGTTGCGGGGCACAAGAGTGTCAGCGAATCGGGCAATCAACAGGTAATAATCTCCTGCAGGCAGGACCGGCCGACGGCAAAAGATAAGTCCAAGTGGCAAAATATCAGTGCAGGGTGAAATAATAGTCTCATGGCTTGCGTGAACAAGCTCTGAAGTAGCAAATACTTTGTTGTTGCAGAACATCATGTGGTGCCAGTCTTGGTGTTGCCGTCGGGTCGAGGAGCCTGTAGGAGGGGGGGAGAGGATGTGCGTACCTTGACGAGCTTGTCCCAGCCCGAAGAGACGATGACGGGGTTCTGGGGGTTGGGGCTGAAGCGCACGCAGGAAACCCACTCGGTGTGACCCTTGTCGGTAATGGTGTACTTGCAGTCGCCGAGGGTGTTCCAGAGCTTGATGGAGCGGTCGCGCGAGCCCGAAACGATCTGGCGGTTGTCCGCGGAGAAGGAGACGGAGAGGACGTCGTTGGTGTGGCCGACGAAGCGACGGGTGGTGGTGCCGCTGGAGAGCTCCCAGAGACGCAGGGTCTTGTCCCAAGACGCCGAAAGGGCGTAGGCGCCGTCCGACGAGATGACCTATGTCGAAGGAAGTGATGTCAGCTGAATGGTTCGATGTGAGCGTGACGAACAGCGTTTCGTGCAACGCTTGATCGCTCTGCAGTCGGCGGGCTGAAAACGTACACAGTCCGAGACGATGTGGGAGTGTCCGTGGAGGGAGCGCTTGGGGTAGCCGTATTGGGTCTCATCGCGAGTGAGGTTCCAGATGATCAGGGTCTTGTCGCGGGAGGCGGACAGGAGCATGTTGGGGCTGCAAAGCAGGTCAGCCTACGGGTCTGCCAATCGTTTCGCGTGTCGTTGTTGGAGTCGTCATACTTCTCGATGGAGGTAGCCAGGCTGGTGACCCAGCCATTCTGTGTCGTCCACGCATTAGCCGGGCCGTCCAATTCATGAATGAAGCCTTCGACGCAGCAAGTGCCGAGGGCGCCAGGCGGCGGAACAAGAGGAACTCACGTGGCCCTCGAGGGTGCCCTTCAGAACCAACTGCTCAGCCATTCTGAATGTGCGACAATCGACACGATCTTGTGGACGAGAATGGGAAGAAAAGTTGTCGCGGACTCGGATGTAAGAAATCTGAGTCTGGTGAGGTAGAGTGCAACAGCTCCAGTCTGGGCTGCAATTGTCTGGCAGGTAGGTTGTGTGCGGAAAAAATTCGCTTAGGGCGGGGACCGTGCCTGTTCTGGGAAAGCGCCTGGTAGCCTTGCAGATTCCTGCCCCAATCAAACAGGGGTCTGGAGGTCAGGCTGCAGGCCCCATTTACTATGGGGACAGTGGATACTGACAGGGGACGTCCGCGGCGCGCCTGCCACGCTACGCGGCAATGAACTGAGCTGTCACACTTGACTGCCCGTTCAGACGGGGGGGCGCAATCTGAGGCCTGGCAGCCTGGGTAGCAAGCTCCTTCGTCGTTGACAGTACAACCAACCTACCAAACCATCGTCAAGCTTCAACTACAGGCACTCCAGCGGCGCGGAACCGGACAGATATCTACGTACTTGCCGCCAGTCACCTCTTTCCGGAAATAGACCCAGCCCAACGCCAAGTCGACTTGCCGATCCTTCACTCCGAACGCCAACCCAGCGAAGGAAGGTTGTTGACCTACAAACCACGCCCCAGTACGACAAAGGACGGGATTCTATCCTCTCCCTGTCCGCCGATCAGCAGAATGTCGACGCCGCCTCCTTCCGAATCCCCCAAGTCCGAAGCCCGTAAGAGAAGCCTTGGCGCAGGGGACAGCTCCGCGACAGAGACACTCACCAACAAACGGCAAAGAGTTGCCGCTCCGGAGGGCAGCAACGAGCCAGACACCTTTGGGTTGGATCATGCTACCGGGGTCGCAAGAGAGGTGGTAATACCATCTTTGGAGTACCAGGCAAAAGAGGGCCTTCGGCGCTCCGTTGCGCTGGGTCTTGAATGTGTCGGCTTCGACTCGGCAACTCCAGAGGCGATGGAGAGCATGGTATCCATGGTAGAGACTTGTAAGCCCAAATCTCTCCTCCTGCCTGGCCACGCCGATACTCTCTGTTTAGCCCGATACACGTTTCCACTAACGCTTAAGTCCAGATTTGTCCTCCTTCGTTGAGGATCTCAAAATCGTCTCTTTGAACGCTCGCAGGGAGCAGCCCACCCCTTCAGACTTTGAATCGACCTTGCGAAGATTCACTCTGGTCACCTCTTCACTCAAACCTCACGTCCGAAACCCGGTACCAGCGGACAAGCTTACACCGGCATACTTTGATGCAGTTCTCGAAGACGACGTTTTGGATCTAGATCTCCCGCTCTTGTCCGAAGACCTCAGCGGCAGGCCAGAGAAAGAGGACCGGCCATACATTCCAAAGTCGTTCCCAGACTTTCCAAGTAAACATACATACCGATATACCCCCCGCGAGGACGATGGCGAACGCGACTCGAAGAAGCTGCGCGAGGAGGCTGCCAAGGCTGCCAAGCAAGGAGAGGAAGCGCTACGGGCTCTTGTCCGGGCATCGAAGCTGCGAAAACAGAAAGAAGTCAGTAATCTTTCGAAGAGGGGCAGCGATACCAAAGAACGTCATGAGTCTTGGGAGTCCGCCATGCGCAAATTCCTGAGACGAGATGGTGTTGAGAGCGGTCAGGGAGAGATTGCCGATCACAGCATGATAGTGAATTCGGAGGCAAGGCACCAAAGGAAGCCGGTGTCGCGACAGGGGAAGAGGTCATTAATGCCAGGTGGCACGGTGTTGTGAGACGCGAAATCTGGGCTTTCAGGAAGCGCTGCCCCGCCGTCATCCATTTTAAGTGCAAATATACCACATTTGCTGTCAGAGAAGCCGCGTCCTTCGCTCGTCAATTGTTGCTTGCCAGTACCTGTTGAGTCGGACAGGGCACATCAGAAACTATTCAACCAGCCGTCGTGTACCAGCAAAATCGCTGGTTGTTTTCATGGGGTTGTCTCATTGTTTTTGGGTAGTAAGCGCTCGTAGTATGCGTCAAGGACTACCCTAGGTAGAGGCTTGTCTCGCGGCGGGGACATGCACTTGCAGTGCACCTTCAGTAAGAGTATCCTCTGTGGGTGCAACATGACACTGGCAGAGGCTCATTAGCTGGCCACACTGCCACAGACTGCGCTCCCTGGTCTGCGTCTGCCTGAGGTGGTTGAGCAATACTCTAGGTCCTAGACCGGCGGTGGCATGTTGGAAAGGTATGTAGGTGGGGTTCAACCTGAATCGCCGCTTTCATCACATCACAAAGACAGGACTACTTTTCCCGTCACAAAGGTTCCTTTTCCCATTTAATTACTCGGCTCCTGTGGCTGCAATTGAACACACCCTAATTATACTCGACTTTATGCCTACCACACCACCAGGAAACCTCCAGCCACTTCAACACTTGGTCTTCAAGTTTTCCAGTCGTCGCCTTCACCGCCCTGTCGTCCCAACCCTCAGCACGTCAACACCAGGCTGCCCAGTCATGTTTCCCATCGACCCATCCGCCATTCCGAAACTTCCTGTGCGCAAAGCGCTCGTCGTTATTGATTTCCAGAGCGATTTTCTCGACGATCAGGGCCCTCTCACCGTCGTCGAGCCAGCGGGATTTGTCGACCGCACCCTCCGCCTTGCCAGTCATTTTCGCAAGTCTAGTCATGTGGTCTGGGCGTGCAGCGAGTTCGTCAAAAGCCGGCCCGTCGCCGGGGAAAGTGTTCTGACATCGGATGAGCCCGTCTTGGCCGAACTATCTACATTGCAACGTCGATCCGCCAAGATCCAGGTTGATGCAGATGTTGACCCGGAGGCTTTCCTGACCCAGGGTGGTGCCGCCTGCGTCCGAACCCCGGCGGGCTCTCAGGTGCCCTCCCGTATCACGGAGACCTTTGGCCCTCGAGACACCACCTTTATCAAATCTCACTACTCTGCCTTTAAATCGAGTCAACTGCTGCATCTCTTGAGGGGCAGGCTCATCACAGAGTTGTACATCTGCGGGTCGCTCGTGAACGTCGGTGTCTACGCCACTGCCGTCGATGCGGCCATGTACGGATTTACCACTACCATTGTCGAAGACTGCTGTGGCTACATCTCATCGTCGCGTCAGTCATCTGCCCTTGAAGCCATGGTGGAAGCTACCGGATGCGACGTTGTCCAAAGCAGCAGCATCCTCGGCGACGTCCCAAGTGCTCAGCCACAGCCACAGACACGAGCAAAGACAGCGACCCTCGGCAGGACCCCAGACCTTCACGAGGAGCTGGCCGCTCTCAAGTTGACCGAGCCAGGATCTTCCAATCATGGCCCGGACTCGTCAGCCTCAACAGCCGCAGGTCCAACTCTCGAAGTTGACCCCGAGGCTCAGCCAGTTTCTCGCATCAAGCATGCTGCCAAAGACGCCGGACCTTCCACCAACATCGGCCAGTCGAGGAAGACACAGGGGACCACCCACACGAGTGACGAGAAACCACTGGCTGTACCCATCTTGCCTTTGGCCGACGAGAAGCCCGAGATTGCAGCATCAAAGCGCCCTGACGGAACCAAGAAGGCATTGCCAGCAGGTCCTGACAGGGACAATGCCCCTATCGCTGGCCAAAAAGACAAAATTCTCAGCTCCCCAGCTGCTGAGGACGTGCCCCAGCCCCCCCTGGAACCGGCGACTCTTTGTGAGGGTGACACCACAGTCATCCTCAACGTGCTTCCTCCTTCGATAGCAGACAGCATGTTCGACAAGCTCAGGGGTGAGGTCAAGTGGCAGAAGATGTCTCACCAAGGAGGTGAAGTCCCTCGCTTGGTGGCCGTGCAGGGCAGTGTCGCCGCCGATGGCAGCATGCCCGTATACCGCCATCCCTCCGATGAGGCGCCGCCTCTGCTCCCTTTCTCACCTTCGGTGGTGGCAATCAAGGTGGAGGCGGAGAAGCACCTGGGGCATCCGTTGAATCATGTTCTCATCCAGTTCTATCGGGACGGGACAGACTACATATCGGAGCACAGTGATAAGACTCTGGACATTGTAAAAGGGTCATACATCACCAATGTCAGCCTGGGCGCAGAAAGAACGATGGTTTTCAGGACCAAGCGAACAGACAGAGACCCTTCAACTGGCGCATCCTCCAGCCCGCCGCCGAGTGAGGGCAACAAGCGCAAGATACAGCGCGCCAGGCTTCCCCACAACTCTCTATGCCGCGTCGGCCTGAAAACCAACATGCGTTGGCTTCACTCCATCAAGCAAGACAAGAGAATGGACCGGGACAAATCTGATGCCGAGCTTGCCTTCGCGGGCGGTCGAATCTCACTAACTTTCCGGCAGATCGGAACATTCCTCGACAGCGACAACGCGCTCATCTGGGGTCAAGGTGCCACTTCCAAGACCAGGGACGAAGCGAAGCCTGTCATCAATGGTCAATCTGACGAGATGGTTGCAATGCTCAGAGCCTTTGGGACCGAGAATCACTCAAGCCACTTTGACTGGGAAGAGCATTACGGAAACGGTTTTGACGTTCTGCATATGAGCAGCTCGCCACGTTTCTTCTACTGCTCAGATGCAATCACAAACTCGCGCATACGGCTCACTCTGGCCGAGTTCAACATCAGCTACGCCAAAGGGAGCATGACCACCTCAGCGGCAGATGGCGGGGATGCTGCCGATCATGCCGCCGCAGCAGCTGCCACGGTGAAGTTCATGGACAACGACACGGCCAAGACGAAAGTGCAGGGAGATCTTGCCATTATGCTGTATCTCGACGCAGTGTATGGCGCCCGCGCTTCAGTCTCGTCTCCTCAACCCCAGAGTGCTCGGACATTCACCAGATTCCAGCAAGGCCTTGGCCTACTTGACAAATGGCGCACAGCCGATGATCCTAATGCGATAAAGAAGGAGCTTCTTGTATGGGAAGCACACGCTGCCGACGCGCCGTTTATTGCAGGCCAGGACCCAACACTTGCCGATTTTGCCTTCTTGCCAGTTTTGCATGACATATTGCAACACTTCGGACCGGATCTCTGGAGCGAGTTTGCTGCGCTGAAGACTTACTACACGGAGTACATGAAGAGGAAGGGAATATCGGACATTCTGGTCAAAAGCAGTGCCATTGGCGGCGAGAGTCGATCGGACGATGGTAAGCTGTCCCCTGCCGGGTCGCAGCGGAAGAAGTGAACTCGCGCATGCATGAGTCACTGCATGCTCAGAAAGCGAGGCTAGTTTTGCGTTGGAAAGAAGTGGAACGAAGACCTGGTTACTATGCTCCAAACCCGTTGAAACTTGTTTGACCTCTGCTTGTGCAGCCCTTGCTTGAATGAAGAAGATTGATATACAGCAGCCGGATTGTCCCCCTGCTACCGCTTAGTTGCCCGAGACCCAAGGCAGAGGATATGTCCCGACCCAATCCGAGACCTCCGAGCGCAGCTGCACAATCTCAGGATCCGAGTCTCCGTTGCCCAGATGCGACATGAAGTGCCGCAGCAGGTTGGGCTTCTTCTCGCCTCGTTCGGCCGCCGACTTTTTCGCAGCCTTGTCCAAACGAATGGTAATAGTCACTGCGCGATCTATGATGTCTGCAACACGACCAAAGTCTTCCTCGCCAAAGCCGCGTGTAGTCATAGCAGGGGTGCCGATTCGAAGGCCGCCGGGAACGAGAGCCGAACGATCACCGGGGACCGTGTTCTTGTTGGAAGCAACGCCGACAAGCTCAAGGACGCGCTCAACCCGGCTCCCATCGATGCCCTGCGGCTTCAGATCGACGAGGGCAAGATGGTTCTCAGTGCCACCTCCCACCAATTTGTAACCAAGTCCGCCCTTCTCTTTGGGCTCTCCGAGCCGGTGTGCGAGGGCCTTTGCGTTGGTGAGTACCTGGGCCTGGTATGCCCTGAATTCGGGGCCTTGGGCCTGCTTTAGAGCCACAGCGAGAGCCGTGATGGTGTGGTTGTGGGGACCGCCCTGGTGGCCGGGGAAGACGGATGAGTTGATGGGGGTTTCTAAATCGTACATCTCCTCTCCCTTGGAGGTCTGGCGGCGAACGCCCTTGCGGAAGAAGATCAAGGCGCCGCGGGGCCCCCGCAAACTCTTGTGGCTGGTAGTGGTGACAATATCTGCGTAACCGAACGGTCCCGGCAGAACTTTGGCAGCAACGAGGCCGGAAATATGTGCCATGTCGGCGAGGAGATAAGCGTTCACCTTGTCGCAGATGTCACGCATGCGCTTGTAATCGATGAGCTTGCTGTAAGCGCTGGCTCCGGCAACAATGATCTTGGGACGGTAGGTGGTAGCAAGCTGCTCGAGACCATCATAGTCGATTGTGCCAGTGGCCTCATCGAGTCGATAGGGGAGTGTCTCAAAGTATTTGGAGATTGCCGAGATCTTCTTGGTCGGTGTCTGATATCCGTGTGAGAGATGGCCTCCATGGGGAAGATCGAGCCCCATGAGTCTGTCATGTGTGTTCATCAACGCCGAGTAGACGTAGAGATTGGCAGGGGCGCCAGAAAGAGCTGGCAGGGTTAGTTGACAAGATCGCTATGCTCCCTCAGAGACGAAGGAACGTACCTTGAACATTCACACCCCACTGTGCAGCATCCAGGTCGAACGTCTCCAGGGCCCTCTGTTGGCAAAGCCGTTCCGACTGATCGATGAACTCGTTTCCGCCGTAGTAGCGGGCACCAGGGTACCCTTCAGAGTACTTGTCTGCCGCAACCGTATTTAGTGATTTGCATGTGGATGTATCGCCTGGACTACCTACTCTGCATCACACTGCCCAGAGCGTCGAGGACGGCCTGCGAGGTGAAGTTCTCCGAGGGAATAAGGTTGATAAAGTGTTTTTGCCTGTTCTTCTCCTATTCAGGAAGCTGGGTCAGCAACTTGCCGCATATGTTAATGTAGTCGGAAGCCTGCACCTTCTCGATGATGTCAAATACAGCGGGGTCGGCCTCGCGGAGGTGACCAGAGAGGAGCTGGAGAGGAGCACAGAGGTTAGCCTATGTGGAGGACAGAGAGAGCATGATATGAACGACATGCCTGTTGTTGAGACTCGACGTTCATGGACGAAAGCCATCTGGTCGGCACGGGTGACGAAGGCCATTGGGAGCTTGTCGTGCCGATGGTGGTTCTGGCACCGGTAGCACAGGCGCGCGGTGCGGACCGGGGCAAGCAGCGCAATGCGCGCGATGTGCTTCGCATTGGGAAGGACATGTCGCGCTACAGGGAAGGGTCCAGCTACTGAAAGCTCAAGGACGTCCTGTGAGGTGGAGCGAGGACGGTGGTGGGAGGTTGACGATGGCAAGACGGCCTGTTGTACTGATATCATCCGAGTCGGCAAGGGAGCCCACCGCAGGTTGGATGGATGGTGCCACTGATTCGCGGGCCGTCGAGGGCACCACAGCACCCAGCTTTCGGATGGAGAGCCGAGCCAACCCGCTTTGGCCCAGCCCGGCCGCCTCCACCGGGCGAACCCCGGGCAGAGCGCGCAGTGACATCAACGGAAACGCTCCGCAACACTGGAGCTTAGTAAGTTAACGATGTGGACAGTGCACTGATGGATTCGCACAGTATCTCCCAGTTTATAAACCATCACGGTCCACAGACCATTTCAACGTTTCCTTTCTCTCTTCTTCACAACTAAAATTGGAGATGACGAGACCGCTTGACTGATTGGCCTTTCCGCCTTTGCGCGGGAGCATGCTGACATGTCCCCGCACCTCACCACCTTTTAAGGGGACAGCTTGAACCGATCCAATTCCTGGTTGTACTTTTTATACCCTTGTTTCCTGGGGCCTTCGCAGTAGTTCTGCGTCTTGGAGGATGTTTTGTTTTTGATTAGCAAGTTGGGAAGTGTCCGGGCAGGCGCGTCAGGACAGTTGCAAACATCATCCTCGCCGAAACCACGACGATGCCAGAGTACCGGCCATTCGGGGTTGACTCGTCATCCGCATTGATCAATCATGTTTGCATGGTCTACTCGTGAATTTGCTTCGCGAAACCGCGTCCTTCACTGATGTCGTCTATCGACAACATGGCCTGGCCAATCAAGGCTACCTATTGCGTATGGCCGTTCACCTTCTGTGTAGACTCATGCCGTGAGGTTGGCCCCGTTCATCATCAACAGTTTGGCACGATGATTTTTGGGTGAAAGATCTTTTCCGTTGCCGTGTGTCATCGCATTCCGTTTTCGATGCTACATGCCAAAGTCCCGCTCGTCACCATAACGACCAAGTAGGACGCAAAAATAAAAGGATGACCCAACCCGATGACTCCGAATGTAGCCGCCTTCTTATGACCGAGATCGAGAGAAAGCCATAGTATTCATTTATTGGGTCTCCTCCTCGTCGGCAACGAGAGCGTTGCGCTTGGCCGTCTGCCTCTCCACCCTGCGCTCGCGAGCGGCCTTGGTCTTGGCACGCTTGGCGTCCATCTCCTCCTTGAGCGACTTCTCGCGGGCCTTCTCGGCCTTGGCACGGTGAATCTATTGAGACATGTCAGCATCCGGACGTTGGAGGAAACGGGCTTTCGATGTGGCCCATCGGGGCCAGAGGTGGTACGTACGTGCTCGACCAGGGCGCGCTTGTGCTTGAAGGTGTTACCCTTGCTCAGGTGGTAGAGCTCGTGGTACAGGTGCTTGTCGATCTTGCCGTTGTCGCGGTACTTGACCAGAAGACGGCGGAGGACGCGGAGGCGGCGCATCCAGAGGACCTGGCTGGGCATACGGGCGTCGGCAGTACCCTTCCTCTTACCGAAGCCGCGGTGGCGGCCGTTGCGGCGGGCGAGGTTCAGCTCGCGGGCACGAGACCTGGAGTGGGTGGTGACGGGCTTGCGGATGATGAGGCCATCGGAAACCAGCTTGCGGATGGTCTGGCGAGAGTTGGCGTTGCTGATCTCGCTGACCTCGTTGGGGTCGAGCCAGATCTTGTTCTGACCGCAGCCAATGACCGAGGCGGCCAGGCGCTTCTGAGTGCGGAGGTTGACCCTGTACAATCGGCGCCGTCAGCACATGTCCCTTTTAATCATCGCCTTCCTTGTAGATGCGAGTATGGCTTCGGGTCGGATGCGATTCGGGCGGGTGTGGTTGATGAGGATGTCGTCGGCTTGTGGTGGCGATTTCGGTGCTGAAATTGGCATGTCGTCCACTTCCGCGCTCGTTCATTCCGTTGCCCGCAGGCCATGCATCGTCCCTGGATTGGATGTGTCTGCTCAACTTACATCTTGACGTCGTCCTTGCTCGAGATGGTCTGTCGTTGCGGCGGAGGATCGTAGGAGGTATGAGAGGGGTTCAAAATTCTTTCGTGGGTTTGAAGGCCAGAGGGACAAAGCGCACCATTCCGGATTAGTCTCAGTAAGCGAGGGCTATGATGAGTCATTGAGTCACATGACCTCCTCCCCCTCAACTTCCAGCACTAATAGTATCGCCCCACACCAGGTTTCCCTCAGGCAGGTGCAGTTTTGGCAGTGTAAATTCCGCGCCAAACGGACGAAGACGCTGGACGGGCCTGTAAGTACCAAGACGCTCCACTGGGAAATTTCGCCACTGTCTCGTCAATCACATGTGGCACTGGCACTGGGCCCCCCCCCTGTCTCCCATATGCGCGCCCAAGTCGATGGAGGTGATAGGGGATCAGGCCATTCAGTTGCACCTTGGGATAACATGAACATGGCGCGAAATCATGATACATAACTTTTCCCCACATGCATAGGGCGTCCTGCTACCTACTTGCCGAAGATGTCTTCGCCGACTTCGACCTTGCCTACGCTCCAAATCTCCTTCTCGTCCTCGACCTCATCATTCGAGAGTCCCAGTCCGCCTTGGCCTCCCTCGGCCTCGCGCCTTTCCCGCACTTGCGCGCCGAGTCTCAATGCCACTCGCTTGAAGTAATCCTGCATGCTCCTCTTCGTAGTGGGCGGCAGGTTGGCCGTGTCCACGAACTTGTCAAACACCTTGCTTTCCTCATCTGCCACGTTGAACAGGGCGATGAAGGCTGCCTCGGCTGCCAGCTTGACTGGGATAACGGGGTCTCTCACGCTGCCAAAGACGGGGCCGGCGAGCAGAGGGACGTGTGGCCTCACAAGGTCCATCTGCACTCTGCTCATTGTTCGGACTACCACCAGAGCCAGTCTCCGGGAGTCGGTAGGTTGACCTGGCTGAATCGTAGCGGCCAAAGTCTCGAAAAGCTTCTTGTTGGATTCGAAGCTCTTGGGGCAGTCCGACAAGAGGTATTTGCCGGTGGCAAGTATGAAGTTCTCTGCAATAAACGTCTTCGGAAGGTCATTAGTGAGGTGCTCTCTCAATCATTGAATCTTAAAGGTACTTACCGTCTTGTGTGCGATTCCCTGGCAAAGAACATCCGGCAGGTCCTCTGCAAGCGGGCTGTTCAGGAGAGCATCTGGCGATTCCACCAGGACGGCGTTGAGTGCGAGAACTGTCGACGAGCTGATATGGGACGTCACCACGCGGTTCTTGAGTAGCGACTGGGCAACGTCTTCGGGGACGTTCTTAATCAATGCCCCGAGAAGTTTCGCGTTGGTGATCGTCATGTTCGAGTCGGCCTCGCTCGTCTCGTGGTCAATGAGGCTGAGAACAGCCGCGCGTGACGGCTCTCCCATGTTTGATCCTGCTTTGCTGACAACCTCGTACAAGGCACTGAGCATCGCAGTCTTGACGCCGGGGTCGGACGTCTTGGAGCCTGTGACAAGCTCTGCAACGAGGGGATCGATGCGGGGAGTGTACTTGATCAGTGCGCCCAGAGCCTTGGCTGCCCTCCCGCGGAGCAGCTCGCTGGATGTGTCGGCCAGCGACTTTGCGAACGTGCGCTGCAGCTGTGGCAAGAACGGCTTCAGAGCCACAGGCATCTTCTCGAGGAGATTGTTGAGGGTCAGAAGAATGGCAGCCTTGACTTCTGTGGATCTTTCCGACACGACACGAATCAGCGGACCCGTGATTTGCGTGACGAATGGCTTGAGCGAAGCCTCGCTGGTGCGGTCGATGATGTCTGAGATGGCAAGGGCCGCCTGCGTTCGCTGTTCGGGGCTGCCGTTCATCAGACCCTGCAGGAAGATGGGAAGAATGGCATTGATGCCCTTGGGCAACTCGAAGCCGGGCAGGTTGGCACCAGGAACGCCGACCTGCTTGAGAGTTTGTCTGGTGGAGGGAACCAGAGCCTCCATTTCTTCCTTCTTCAGCTTCTTGGTGAAGTTGCTCAGGGCTGACCATGCGCTCTTGACAACCTCGGAATCGCGGTCGTCAAAGGAGATCAACAGCGCCCTAATGATGTCCTGGTTGTACCGGGAATAGTCAACCTCTCCCGCGGCAAAGAACTTGGCAAGGTGACGACAGGTCGCGGCGCGTCTGCGATGGTCTTCATGCTTTGTGAGCTGGAGCAAGACGTTCATCACCGTGTTCAAGCCGTCGTACTCGTCGATCGAGAGGACCACAGTATCGAACGAGGTTTCGAGGTCAGCGCGCAACTCATCATCTTGGCACTGGATGATACCATCGAGTAGAGAGTTGATGATGTTGGGCAGGCGGCGGTTCATGGCGGAGCCAGCCACCCTCGACAATGAAGCCAGGGCTCTGGCATCGAACGCCGTGATCGGCGGAGCAATGAGAGTGGGAATGAGGTTTGGCAGAATGATGTTTGATCGCGTCGTTTCGGTCAGAAGGGTCAGCAGTGCTGACAGGGCATTGTCCGCATCTGCCTCGGACCGGAGGAGGTTGAGAAGGTACGGCAGAACCTGATCAACAGCCTTCTTGCCCAAGATCTGCTGAAGCGAGTCAAACGCCTCTGCAGCGGTCTCACGAACCTCATCATCTGAGTCCGTGAGCGCAGTACGCACGACGGAGATCAGTGTGTCCTCGTGGTCTTCGAGCGCCTCCTCGGAAGCCGAAGAGATCAGTTCCTTGAGAGCCAGGCAGATACCTTGCTTGGCATCAGTGTCGGTCGATGTCTGTAGGCCCGTCTCCAGCGTGGGCAAAAGTGTGGAGAGCACGCCGTCTCCAGCCTTCCGGATAAGTTCTCCGAGGGCGTTGCTGGCAATGACCTTGTGCTCCATGTTGGAGCTTCCAAGCCTGCGGATGATGAGCTGGGTCAGGGTCGGGACAAGCTCCTTGAGAGTGCGAGGACTGGAAACCAGAGCCTTCCACACGCCGATGGCAGCTGAACGAACAGCGCCGGCCGTGTCGCATCTGCAGACGTAGAGAGCGGAAAGGACCTTGTTCCGCTTCTCCTCTCCGAGCACTTCCCGGAGAGACACGCCTGCTTCTCTTGCCATCTCTTCCTGCTCTTCTTCTTCTTCACCTGGCTCGGCCTTGCCAGAGATACCAGTGAGGTTGAAGAGGAGGTCGCCAACAAGCTCAACCGAGCTGAGTCGAATGCGGTAGCTATCATCGGCCAGACCACGTTCGAGCTCGGGAAGAAGAAGGTCGACGGCGCGCATGGCGAAGTTCTTCACAAGTAGACGACCGGCGCGAAGAGCCGTCTCACGAATGGACTCCACATCGTCGGCAAGACCAGCGAGAATCGGAGGAATGATGCGACCGAGATAGTTTGCGAAGCTGTTGCCGAAGCAGACGGGCAGGAAGATGAACAGCGACATGAAACCCTCCCGAACGGCGGGCTTGGAAGATTCGACATTCTGCAAGATGGTCGGCAGAGTCTCCTCTAGTCTTGTGGTTCCGAGGCCAGCAAGAACCTCGCTGAGAGCCTGAGCAGAGCCCAGACGATCTCCCGCTCCGGTGTCTGACTTCAAAGTCTGCATCAGGCCCGGAATGAGGTCTGGCATCGCGTCTTCACCTAACTTTTCGACGAGCGAGCCCATGGCCCTGGATGCCGTGGCTCGTGTGGTGGGGACAGGATCGACGATAGCCAGCTTGAGACCTGCCACAAGAATCGGCAGATGGGAAACCAGGTCCTTCCGCTCTGTCAAGTGGGCCAAACTGCCAATGACCTGGGCGGCCTTTCGCTTTGTGTTGGATCTCTCGCCGAGACCCCTTTGGAGGATTCGCGTGACCAAGGCCAGCGAAGGAGCGTCAAGATAATGTACGAACTGAACCTTGATGAGGGAGTCGAGGGCATCATCAGTGTACTTTGTGGGATCGCTGAGAGCTTTGAGGAGGATGTCCACCAGCCCCTTGACCTCTGGGTTGTTGATGACCTCGCCGAATCTTTTGAGACTCTTGTTGGCGCCGGAGCGGACTTCTTTGTGACTGTCGTTGAGAACTGCCGTCAACGGGGGGATGATGTCCGGCAGACTCATGGCGAGTTGGTGGGGGTCAAGGTATGCCATGGCGCCGAGGAGGTCGCAGGCACCCTTCTTGCTTCGCCATTGCGGGTCGTCCAGGCCGGCGAGAAGAGTGGGAAGAATTTGCTTGACACCGTAGGAACTCAACTGCGCGAAGCAAGCCTTGGCAGCGGCCAGACAGGCATCGCGGACGTTGGCATTGGCATCGCCGAAGCCCGTGAGCAATTGTGGGACGATCTGGATGACATAGGGCTCGAAAAGTCGACCGAGAAGGGTGGAAAAGAGCTCGTACGCCATGAGTGCGGCCTCGCGCTGGCCGGCGTCCTTCTTGTTCTCGATGGCTCCCTTCAGGGTGGCCAAAATGCGGTAGTCTTTCAGTGAGGCGATTCCCCTGCCTTGGACCAAGCCTGCCAATCCATATGCAGCGCCTCTCTGCTCAAAGTACTTCTTGGCCGTCAGGAGAGTCTCCATGACCTGCTGGAAGTACTTCGAGGACTGGTCGCCGTGGGCACGGATGAGAGGCGGGAGGCACTCGGCGATCGCGTACTGGACTGTTTCGGAAGGAGTGCTCAGTGTGGCGATCAGACGCTCAATAACGACGGGAAGCTTGGAGCTGCCAGCTTCCAGATGTTTGGCCAAGGCACCATACATGATGATGACTGCCTCGTTGACTCGATCTGACGCTTCAGTATTCTTGTCTGGCCCTTCAAGGGTTCGCTCAAAGGCCAGCATCAAAGGTTCGACCATGGACTTCCCATGTGTGTCAATGGCGGCTATGGCAGCATCGAGCATCTGGCCTCGAACGGCAGAGTTCTTGTCGGCGAGCGGGCCCTCCAGGATCAGGAAGTCGAAGAAGGGATCCAATTGCGCTCTCTTCAGGTGGGGAGAGAGGGCACCAAACGCCAGACCAATGCCGTGACGTCCCTCCCAGGGATCGGAGAGGTCCATCTTCTTGGGCATGCCGTAGTCGTCGAGTTCCTGAACGCGCGGCTTCGCGAGTGAAGCGTACGCGATCTCAAGCTTCTCAATAATGGGATCGATCGTCGCGAGGTGCTCGCCGCAGGCTTCGGCGAGAGCACGAGCAGCGGCCCGCCGGAGCTGAGCGTCCTTGCTCTCTAGGTACGGCAGGATCGGGAATGCTGTCTTGTCATCGGTGGCGAAACCTTCGGCCCAGATTTCTTGGGCAAGTTCTGCGTTTTCTTCGATGTCATCGTGACAGGCAAGCCAAATCTCTGTCACAAAGCTTGCTTGGCTCATGTCTACTTCAGAACTGATGCACTGAAGGACGGTGGTGCGCACCGAGGACTGGCTGACGAGGCAACCCCGTGCCAGAACGCCGATTTCATCCGTGGTGATGTTGGGGGCGATGCAGCGGCAGGCGTCGGCGAAGCAATCCCTGATGAGCTTGTAATGCTGGGCGAAGCGCTCCATGGATTCGATGAGAAGGGAGAGGACCCTGGCTCTTGGGACGGCGAGATTCTGGCAAGTGTCGGTGTGGTATGTGAGGAACTCAACGGCAAGAACAAGCTGTGTATCCTTGTCATCCGCCGTGTCCCCAAATCCTCCGTTCTCAAGCACTGAGAAGATGAGGGGGAGGAAGTAGATGAGAGAAATAGGGTCGAACGGCCGCTGCTCTCCGGCAGATCGAAGACGATAGAGAACTCTGGTCACCAGAGATTCTACCGATTCCTGCACATATTGGTTCGGCAGAGCGCTAATCCCCCTGGCTCTCAGTGCTGCTGCACCAACAAAGATGCCCATGGGGCCCAGGCGGTCTGAGATCTTGTTGGAGCAGGCAAGGTATGACTTTGAAGGGGCGTCGCCAGCGATAAGGCTCGAGTCGGCCTGAATCACGTCAAGCAATGCCGTCACTACTGGGCCGATCCAGAGCGTAGCATCTGTTGGTGGTCCGCTGGCCAGGCTTTGAATGATCCCGGTGCCTCGCTGCAAGCGAGCCTGCAGCTGCTGTACTGACAGTCGGATTTCCGCTTCCTTCTTGAGTTGTGCCTTGACCTTGGCTGCGTCCTCCGGCGACAGTTTCTTCTCCTGTCCTTTCTTCTGCGCCAGTTGACTGCGGAGCTCAGCCTCCCACTTCAAAATGTCGTAGTCCTTGTTATTCTTGTCGGGTATTGTGTTCTGCGACTTCTTCGCCAAGACATCGACGAAGGCCTGGCCTTCCGGCGTCCTGAAAATGGCAGCCTCCATTGGGCCAACCTTCTTGAGCTGGGCGGCATCAAGATCTTGCTGGATGACACTCACGATGCGAGGTGTCATCGTGTCGGGAGCGACAAACGCGAGTTCGGCCGCAGCGTTGTATGCCGCTTGTTTGATCATGGCAGAGTCTTGCTCTGGCCCGGTCCTTGTCAAGATCTCTTCGATGAGAGCGTCTTGGTACTTGCTTGCCAGCTGGCCCGGATCGATGTCGGAGCGGAGGCAAAGCTCAATCCAGCTGCAACGCGGCATCAGATCGGGACGGGCGAGGACTAGTAGAGAACACATTTGCTCCTCGAGAAGACTCTTGTCGATTGCCGTGGCCCGATCCTCCCACTCCTTCGGCGTGAGGCAGATTGCCCTAGAAACCATCTGAAGATTGGAGGTTCCCGACTTGGCGAGAAAGGCGACGGAATCCTTCTCGTCCAGGTCAACGGACTTGACCCAGCACCATAGGGCCTCGATGACCGTGTGAGAAACCAGGCTGGGTCTCGCGACGTAGATATCCGTGAGGCGTTGGCTGGCAAGCTGTCGGACTTGGGGCAGGCTACCCGCCGCGGTGATCAGGTAGATGAGAGCCTGGGCCCAAGCAGTTCTGACTTCCGCCGGTGTGGACTCTGCCACATCGGTGGCCACTGATGCCAAGGCCCTGGTCAGCCAGACCAGCTCCTCCTCGTTGGTGACTTTGCCGTATATCCTAGTGTTGAGTAGGAAGGACGGCTTCGGTTCGGTGATCAGACTGTCTTTTCCGAAAGAGATCTTTGAAAGTATGCTGCGAGCGCCATCAGACACGCCCTGGCCGAGGTGTGCACGCAGTGCCACGAGGACATAGGCACCGATGACGATATTGTTCTGAGCAGCTGCAGCCGGATTGTTGACGACATCGGTGTATGTCTCGACCATCTTAGGAAGTACGACGTCTACGAATTTTGACAATGCGGGTGAGATGTCGCTGCTGGCGGCGTTCAGAACAACCTCACCAGCCCGCAAGATCCAAATGCGGCGGAGAGGATACTTTTTATCCGACAAGCCCTTGGCAAAGGAGTCTGCAACGGTCTTGGACAACTCTGTATTGTTCTTCAACAGGAACGTCGAAAACTTGGCAAGCGCCGACGTTTCTGCGATTGCCGCAGGCTCGTTGCCTTCCTTCGAGGCGACAGCCGCAAGGGCAGTAACGATCTTCTCAGCGACGGGCTTTGACGGAGGAATGGCTGAAATCATCTCGCAGAAAAGTACTCTGTGGTCGGCCGATGCCAGTTTGCCGCCCTTCAGAGGCACCACGAGCTCGTCCGTCACCTTCTCCAGAGCAGCAGCATCATGACTGCGACTGACAACGACCTCAAAGGCCCCCACAGCACCGCGGCGGATAGCAGGGTTGCTGGACTTGACGTTGGAGATCAGCGGCTTGAGCAGATGGTCTCCGAGGACGCCGGAGAGGTCGTAACTGGTGGAAATGGCTTGGACCAGGGGAATCAAGATGCTGCTGAGCACAATCTCGGGAGCGCGAAGCAGAGCCTTTTCCAAGGTAGGAATGATGTCCTTGGTCAGATCCTCGAGCGTGAGGAAGTCCGAGAAGAAGTCGTGGAGGCCCGAAGCAATATGCAGGGGGATGGCTGTGCGGGAGCTGACGAGCTCTCTCGTGTAGAAAGACAGGTACTCTGACTTCAAGCCTTCGAGTATGGGAATGGCGTGAACGGTTCGTGACGAAACGCCGGCGAAAACACCAAGGAGAATGGCGTTGCTGGCGGTGGACGACGGGCCCTTGGCGGTCAAGAGGCGTATGGCATCGGTGATGGTCTTTTCCAGGTTTTGGCTCGGGGCGAAGAGCTTCCGTAGGCTCCTCCGAGTCACCACAATAGCAGACTTGCTGACGGTGCCTCGAGTAGGCGGCTGAAAGCATCTCTCGAGGGCATCAGCATTTGCGAGGAGAATTTGCGATGCGACGGCGTCCCACTGAGCAGTCCCCGCTAGCTGCTGCATGAAGACACCACACCATTCCACCAAGACAAATGCATTGCTTGAGGCTATTCCATGCTTCTGAGCTTCGGCGCGCAGGGTCGAGGCGAGTGCAGAGAGGGCTTTGTTGTCGATACCAAGCGCGAGGATCGAGGAGAGGCAGCTTTGTACGGCATGTCGGGAGGACCGATCGTGATAGATGGCATGGGTCCAGAAGAGGAGCTCGAGTAGCTGAGGAAAGGCAGAGGAGTCGATATCTAGGGAGAAGGGTTAGCCGGGGTTTGTGGTAGTAGAGGGGTAGCCCAACGGCATTGAACGCACCTTTTTGGGAAATCTTGGCTTCCAAACTGCGAAGATGGGCGATCCTGGTGGCAGTGGAAGACGACGACAGGGCCACTTCAGTAGTCGAGAGGTCAAAGCCTGAGTTGTTCGCGCTGGCACCGGAGCCATCCGCGGTGGTGGTGGTCATATTGCTGTCTCGAGGGCACCGACAGCGGGCGTCTCATCGGGGCTCGCAATCGAACGAGGCCAAGTTGTGGAGAGAACCCTCCCCGGGTGTTTGAGTACTACAGTCGTGTTGATATGCGTATTTCGGGTCAAAAGGCAAAATGAGCTGGGCAGGTCCGTTTGGGCGCGAGTTCTGGCTCCAAACAGATCGTTCGTTTGGTGTTGAAAACTCCCGAAGACTTGGGTATATCAGGCCTGTTGTTTCCTAGAAGGAGTGGTGCGTGGGGCATCGGCGAGCTAGAAACAGCAGGCGGTGAGGATCCTCCCACAGGTTGCGACAGGACAAGAGCTCCAACAAGAGACCGTCAACTCGATGCAACTCTCAAAACGCAGCAGAATATTTATCTTTATGTTCCCTGTGAAGTGGCCGGAATGAACAGTTGCGAGTATGCGGCAAACGGTCGCGAGGTGGAGATGCAATACCTAGACAGCAAGGTTTTTAGGCGATTAGGGAGCTTTGAAGCTTCGTTTTTCCCTGGGAGATCATGTATCCCATGACATAATCACTAGCTGTTCACGCCCGATACTCCAGAAGAATAGCTGCTATGAAAACAATTGCCCTAGTATGTACCCAACCCAGGCGGTTTTCCTCAACGTGGACCGTCGTGGGAAGTGGAAGGTACCTTACACTGTAGTGCATCGCAGGACAATTGCCCCGCACATCTCCATCCACTGCCCCTCAGTGAACCTCAGTGTCTGCGGCACGACAAAATCTGGGTTTTCTTACCTATCCCTAACCCGTGAATCAACCAACTGAACGTATCTGAGGACCGGAGGGCACCACCGTGACGGCCTAAAGCTGCCCCTCATGAAACACTCCAGTCCACCAGCACCTTTCAATCGCGTTGACCATCACCCTAGCTGGCCCCTCTCAGTGTAAACTCCCAGGCCCGGGCACCCTGGTTGGTTAAGCAAACAGATGCTCCATTTTATCATTCGGAACCAAGGACGAACGAACCACCTCACGCATCACATTCTCACTTGTCCTGCCTGCCCCGTTTTCTTCGTCACTGCTCGTTTGACCGACCCAGAGTGCGTCTCAACCTGACGCTTCATCCTTCGACACTGTCAGGCACCAGGCACGCGAGAGCATCTTTCCTCCCTCGGCCCCAATCGGCGAACCCTTCCCCCTGATCCCCCTGCACTGCGGGCTCTCTCGTCACCTCCTCCACTGCTTGCATCCCCGCGTCGATTGTCGCCACAGTGGTCACCTAAAGCTCAACCATAATGGCCGGCGCAAAAAAGAAGAAGAAGCCGGCAGCCAACCCCGCCAGGGGTTTTGCGACCACCTCTGTTGCCTCCAAGCCACGGGAGGAAATCACGGAAGACCCCAAGACTGTGCTCGCGCAGCCTGCTTCCACCCCCTTGAAGGGCTCTGCCGCAACAGCCTCTACTCAATCAACTGCGGGCACCGAGCAGCCCGGGGCAAACCAATCCGGTAGCTCCAAGGACTTGACGCCAGAAGAATTTGAGAGACAACTGGAAGAATCTGCGCTTCAGGTGCTCGTGGATAGATATGCACAAAAGGCGAAACGAGATGCTGCACGCCAACGGGCGCGGCTCGAGACGGACAGACGTCTCCTCAGAGGCCAGGCCGAACCTCTCAACACGCGAAAATGGCTTTCCGAGGATCTGATGGATCATATCTTGGACCTCATCAAGGCCGAGAGCCGTTTCACCCCCTCCAACCTCTCTTCCGATGCACCTTCCGGCGGCAAGATGCTGCCCGAAGAGGACTTGATCATTCGCCTGTGGACTTTGCAACAATCCCTCGCGGGTTCCGGCTTTCCGGAAGAGCGCGTCCAGGCAGCTGTGCGGCATGTATTGGACATCTCGCCAAGTATTGCGGTCACGGCCAAGGATGGAGTTTGGGGCCTGGACGAA
The DNA here is from genome assembly GCA_020726575.1 of Plectosphaerella plurivora. NCBI lineage: Eukaryota > Fungi > Ascomycota > Sordariomycetes > Glomerellales > Plectosphaerellaceae > Plectosphaerella > Plectosphaerella plurivora. The sequence continues at coordinate 51,383 of JAGSXJ010000035.1, forward strand.
GCCATGGACTGGATGGCTCGGGAGTGCCCTCTTGACGAACTACCAGAATATGAGAACCGACAAAAACCTGCTGTCAAGAACCCAGGTAAGTCTGGATTTCTCGTCCTTGCCCCACGTCCAATCTAACTAGGCGGCTCAGACACCCCAGGAGAATCCCCTGTGCCATCAGGCACGAGCACCCCGCACAGCCTTGATCCTCGGAAACCGAAGAACGGAGTTTCGGGCAAGCCCATCCAGCGGAAGAAGAATGTCGCAGTCGTTTGCGATAGCGACATTGAGCCAGATGATCTTGTGCCGCAGTACCTTGAGACAAAAGGCAAGCTGTATGAGGCTGAACGCGAAAGTCAACAGGAAAAGAAGCTGGGCAAGCAGCGACCACAGTCAGAAGGCTCCGGGGACGAGGTCACGGCCAAACTCCAGGCAAAGTTGGACCGAATCGAGAGCGACGTTCTGTTTGACTCTTTTGTCGCAGAGCAGCAGTGGAGGGCTCGGAGGGTGACCCTCGAGAAGGAGCTGGCCGCCAAGCGGCAGCAGGCCCGCCAGCAAACATCAGAGACGGAGAAGCAGGAAGTCCCTCCGGCACCTGACGCGGAGGTCGTTGATGAATCAAACGGCGCTGTCAACGACGAAGCAGAACGCATAGCTGCGGAAATCCTTGCGGGCGGCGAGGACGATGATGACGAGACTCTTGCAGATCTTTTCGCAAACTTGCCCACCAACGAGGTAGATCCTGCGACTGGCAAGACGACCACAGTCATCCATGGCAGCGATGGCGTCAAGGTGGTCATTCGCGATTTCGGAAAGTGGACTGGCATGAGTCCTTTGAGGCTCCTCGAGGAAACCTGCCGGTCACGGTAAGTGGCATCTTTTGGAGACACCAAGAGCTTTGTGCTAACATGATTTCCAGTGATTCAACGGCAAGAATCGAATATCAACTCATATCAGACATTCCGTTCGCAAATCGACATTCGGTACTCATATCGTGGAGCAAGGCCCAGGAAGTCCCCCCTAAGCCCACTGACGGCGTCGTAGAGGCTCTTGCGTCTCCAATCGCATTCCGGTTCAGTATGAAATCCATCGCCACGCCGGACAAGAAGCAGTCCGAATCTTACATTGCAACTTGGGCGCTCTTCCACATTTCTTTTGGAGCTTCCTCCAAAGAAGAAAAGGTCGGGCTCAAACTACCAGCTGCATGGCGAGAGCTTTGGGAAGAGCTGGCCGAAACCCGGAAGAACTCGCTCGATGCAGAAGATCGAGACGTTTTGCGAGAGCTCCGCGATCTCGTGCGGCAACGTCGGGACAGAGAACTAGAAGACGGCGTGATTCTTCAGTCGGCTTTCCGCGGCCGTGGCGCGGCTCGAAACCAGAACGACGCACGAGACCTCAGCCAAGACATTGTCAAGGGGGGTTCCAGCGACCCCCAGTTCTATCAGCGAATCTGGATGCAGAAATCGAACACGCCACGGTACCAAACCATGCTTCAGTCCAGGGTGCAACTCCCCATGTGGCAGTTCCGACAACAAGTTACAGATATGGTCGAACGGGAGCAGGTCGTCATCATTTGTGGTGAGACAGGCTGCGGAAAGAGCACACAAGTGCCCTCTTTTCTTCTCGAGCACCAGCTGTCGCAGGGGAGGAATTGTAAGATTTACTGTACCGAGCCTCGCCGGATCTCCGCCATTTCACTCGCCCGCAGGGTCAGCGAGGAGCTTGGCGAGGGACGAGGCGATTTGGGATCTTCCCGTTCGCTTGTGGGATACTCGATCCGCCTGGAATCCAACACATCCAAGGAGACCCGCCTGGTGTTTGCGACCACTGGTATCGTTATGAGGATGTTGGAAGGATCAAATGACCTCCGGGAGATCACCCATCTCGTGCTCGATGAGGTCCACGAAAGGTCCATCGACAGCGACTTCCTCCTTATCGTTCTCAAGAAGCTCATGCTGAAGCGGAAGGATCTCAAGGTTGTGCTCATGTCAGCAACCGTCGACGCAGAGCGCTTCTCGACGTATCTTGGGGGTGCGCCCGTTCTCACTGTTCCGGGCCGAACGTTCCCCGTCGAGGTGCGCTATCTTGAGGATGCGGTCGAGCTCACCGGGTATAGCACCGGGGAAGGTTCTCAGGTGCAAATGGTCGACCTCGACGATGATCTCGACGTGGTTGAACAGGGTCCAAAGACGACAGTCGGAAACGACCTCTCCCACTATTCCCCCAGGACGAGGGTTGCCCTGGCAAAAATGGACGAGTACCGCATCGACTTTGATCTCATTGTCCAGCTCATTGCCAGAGTTGCCTCGGACCCCGAATACAGCTTCTTCAGTAAAGCCATCCTGGTCTTCCTGCCAGGTATTGCCGACATTCGAACCTTGAACGATCTTTTGCTCGGCGATCCTTCGTTTGCAAGGGACTGGCTTGTTTACCCGCTCCATTCTAGCATCGCAACCGAAGACCAGGAAGCAGCCTTCCTTGTACCCCCGCCGGGAGTCCGCAAGATTGTGCTGGCTACCAACATTGCGGAAACGGGTATCACCATCCCAGATGTCACGTGTGTCATCGACACAGGCAAGCACAAGGAGATGCGGTTCGACGAACGCCGGCAGCTGTCGAGGCTCATCGACACCTTCATCTCCAAGGCCAATGCGAAGCAGCGGAGAGGACGAGCCGGTCGTGTTCAAAAGGGACTCTGCTTCCACATGTTCACAAAGCACAGGCATGACAGCATCATGAGCGACCAACAAACCCCCGAGATGCTGCGCCTTTCCCTTCAGGATCTTGCTATTCGGGTCAAGATTTGCAAGCTCGGCGGAATCGAAGAGACCCTATGTGAGGCACTCGATCCTCCGTCGGCAAAGAACATTCGCCGTGCCGTGGACGCTCTCATCGATGTTCGAGCCCTCACCGCCAATGAGGAGCTCACACCTCTTGGCCACCAACTTGCACGGCTGCCACTCGACGTTTTCCTCGGAAAACTCATCCTGCTTGGCACCGTCTTCAAATGCCTGGATGCAGCCATCACCGTGGCTGCCATCCTCTCCTCAAAGTCTCCGTTCTCTGCTCCCTTTGGCCAGCGTGCACAGGCCGACCTGGTGCGTTTGGCCTTCCGGCGCGGCGATTCCGATCTTCTGACCATCTACAACGCCTATCTGTCCTGGAAGCGTGTGTGCACTATGAATTCCTCCGGTGGCAAGGAGGCACAGTTCTGTCGCAAGAACTTCCTCAGTCAGCAGACTCTCGCCAACATTGAAGACCTCAAAGGGCAGCTTCTCTCCTCCCTGGTGGACTCTGGCTTCTTGTCTCTGACCGAGGAGGAGCGAAGATCGCTGAGGAATGCCCGGTTCTCCTCCCGCAGACGCCAACAGCAATTCATTGACATCCCCCAGCGGGTGGACTTGCACAGCGAGAACGACTCCATCACCTCCTCGGTCATCGCATCAAGCTTTTACCCGAAGTTGCTGGTTCGCGATACCCCAGGAAGCCGCAGCTTGCGAAACGTTGGCAACAACCAGTCCATCAGTCTGCACCCATCGTCCGTCAACAGGGGTCACAACGAACTGCGGTGGTTGTCTTATTACCACATTATGCAGTCCAAGACGTACGTAACCGCCAGATCCGGGACCACGTTATGTACCATCGGCTAATTGTTCTGCAGCGTCTACCATGCCCATGAGACCACGGCCGTTGACCCCTTTGCTGTCGCTCTGCTCTGTGGCGATGTGAGGGCTGATGTGAGTTGCACAATCTACGGTGCCCCTACATATTCTAACTTGCCCCAACAGATGTTTGCTGGAGTCCTCATTCTCGACGGCAACCGTGCCCGCTTCTCGCTCCCTGACTGGAAAACGATGATTGTGCTCAAAATACTGCGGACCCGACTACGAGAGCTACTCACCCGGTCCTTCAAGCAACCAGGGAAGCTTCCTACGCCTCAGCAGGAGCGATGGCTTGAGGTGTGGCAGCTGTTGTTTTGCCAGAGTCCCAAGGATGATGGAGCCGTTGTCGCCAACAAGCAGGCCCCGACATCTGCCTCCCAGAAGCCTCCGTCATCTTGAGATGGAACACATGCAAGGTACAGAGGGGTCACGTTCGCGAGTAGGGTCAGGGACTGGGAACTCTTGGATGCTAACCTCCAGGGGAATAGCATTGGTATGTCCGCATTAAACGTAGACTCGGCATTGCGAGCAAAATAAGGAATAGAACGAATTTCTGCGCATCTCAAGATGGTGGCAGCTTGGTCCATACTAACAATGCTACCTGATGACTCCGTCGAAATTACGCCGAACCCTCCGCGGGTTTCTTCTCCGTGCCCTTGTCTTCCGCAGCAGCAGTGCTGGTTTGCGGAGCGGCCTCGCTCTTCACGAACATTGCCTTGAAGTCTGCATTGCTCCTCATCGGCTTCGACTGCTCAGCGGTGCTATCACCCTCCTTGGCGACTCCGTTCGTCTTGGAAGGGGCAGCGGTCGACTTTTTGGACACGAAGCCGAGGCCCCGCTTAGCACCACCCTTGCCGAGAACCGGTCTCTTGACGGTGCTGGGAGCAAAGTTGGTATTGCTGGCAGCCTTGGTCTTGTTGTCTTTGCGGCCGACGCCGTACTGAATCATGTCTGTACGGACCTCGCCCTTGCCGTGTCTGAGCTCGTCGAGAGTCCCGGTGCGAAGCTTGCGGCCGTCAAGAACGTACCCGTCCAACTGGAGTGCCGCACGACCGGCGCTGGCAGGATCCTCAAACTCAACCCTGGCGCCTCCGTGGCTGGGTTGCAAGACCAAGCTCTTGAAACCGCTGAGGGGTTGGACGATGGTCTTCATACGAGCATCGTTGACTGTGTCGGGAATATCGAGAAGGGCGATGGTCCGATCTGCGACATCCTGGTGCGATGAGTCCTTCGAGATCACCTCCGGGTCGGTGCCCCCGTTGAGGTCAGGCATGCTTTCGTCCCCTTCGTTGTCTTTACTCGAACCCGCAGGAGTTGACGCTCTGTCGTTGGAGGTGGCCGCGCTTCTCTTGAACGTCATGGGCGTCGAGACCCTGACAGACATGATGGTGTTGCGGAACTTGGTCTTGTTAAGCTCCGACGCGGCTGACTCGGCTTGCACTTTGGTTTCTAGCTCCACGTAGGCAGTGCCATGCGCCTTGCCGGCCTTGTTCCGAGGGATGCTCACACGAAGCACGTTTCCAAATTTAGAAAAGACACTCTTCAGGTCATCCTCGGAAGCAGCAGGATCGAGGTCCGTGACGTGAAGCTCGCGGCCTTCCTCGACTGCGCCCTCACGTTTCTTCGCCCTGGAGGGATCAGAGAACATGGCAGACAGCTTGAAGCCACCTTGGAAGCTCATGCCGGTTTTCTGCGTGGCCTTCGTGGATGCGTCCAGGGTGCGGAAAGTGATGTAGGAGAAACGGCGGCGAACGTTGCCCTTGAGGCTGGGCATGCGAATGCTGATGATGTCGCCACAGTCCTTGAAGAGCTTTCGAATGTCATCCGGTCCGAACGTCGGTGGATAGTTGGTGGCGTATACAGTCAAGTCTGTTCCAGGCTGAACAGCGATCTGCGCCTCGCCCATGTACTTGCCGTCTCGGAGAAGAGCAGATTGAGCTTCTTCTGGGGTTCTGAACTCGAGGAAAACAGTCTGAGTGTCGCCGCTAGCATCCTGGACGGTGGCAATGCTGTTGATGTGGCCATATTCCCTGAAATATTGGCGAATTTTCGTCTGGGTTACTTCTGCGGGAATGTTCATGACCAGAACTGAAGTATTCTCGCGGTCCCGTTTGGGACGTTGTCCACCTTCAGTTGTCCGACCGTCTTCGCCATGGTTCTTTTGTCGCTTGTTGGCCGTTTCGGCTGTCGCATCTGGATCTTCACCGTCCCCGCGCTTCCTTTTGGACGCCGAGGGCGATTCTCCAGATGCAGATTCAGCAGGCTGTACTTGCTGAGGAAACTGCGCCGCATACAACTCGGCTGCTTGTTGTTGTTCTGTGTCGCGGCGTTTCTTTACCTCCTTGCGAACTTCCGAGACTATGTCAGTCGCGTTTCGAACAACGCTGGGTAGTTCGTAGTCGTTGCAGTGCTGCATATACACCTCCATGATGCGCTCCGGCCAGTCAAGGGACTTCTTCTTAACAGCGCGTCCAAGAACGGAGGTCGCAAGCGAGGGAACCCGCAGGCCAACGGCGGCAGTCGAAGGTGTCGGGCTGCGATCTTTGCCGTTCGAGGCGAAGACCATCATCTCCCAGAGGTAATACTGCAGCCAAAAATCGTAGCTGTCCGCGTAGAGCTGATTCTCGGCCATTGTGTACCACTGCTCCCGGGCTTCATCCACACATCGCTTTTTCTCGGTCAAGTACTGGATGTAGATGCGCTCCAGCCTGAACGCAGGGTCGCCGCGATACTCGGGAGCGTACCGACGCCTCGCTTGCTCGACAGATTCCAAAGCGTTGGGCAGCCCCATGTCTGCGACATCGACTGCCTCGTCCGTTGCGTTGAGGTCCATGGCCGTCCGCTTGAGAAAGCCACACCATCCAGCGTAGATGTCTAGGAGGGCAGAGAGGCCGTTTTTGTACAGATCGGGGTGGCTTGTAGCCTTGTGCTTGATCTGCTCAATGTCATGGAAGGGGAGCCTCGCCTCCTCAGCACTCAGTATGTAGCGGGACCACAGGGCGCCGGACCAGGGACAGTGATCGACCGCTCGCCTGATGACGTCGAGCATGGCGAGAGGGGCCTGAGCGAAAGCCCCCGAGACGGAGAGGAATCGGATATAATCGGACCACATGCCCTCATCAAACGCGAAGACACCGGTCAGAGCCCTGGAAAACAGTCCTCGGCAGAGGTCGCCAGAGGCCTCCATGTGTTTGCTGCTGCGCTTGCTCTGAGCCACCTCCCATTCGACGTATGTCTTGAGCGTGTCTCGGTATTCGTCGTCGGCGGCCCTTTGCTGGGCGTTGCGAAGCTGTTCTTCAAGCTCGTCGCGATTCTCGACCAGTCTCATTGCATCCTGCGACTTTTCGGTGATGGACTGCATCGTCTCCTCGTGGGCAGCATTGTTATACGTGGACAAGAAGCCGGAGAAGGCCTGGGAGGTGTCTTTGTGCGTGACGTGGGGCACCTGGAGCCGGTCGGAGTAGAGGTGTGTTATGCGCCTGAGACCTTCGGGAGTTCTAGTCCTATCAAGGAGGCCGCGCTCGAGGGAAATCCACGTGTCCCAAAGTTCGTGACTGTCGTTGATACGGTACTGAATGGCTTCGTATCCTTGCTGCCACAGAGACAGGGCAGCATTGAGAGAGAAGATTTCGCGGCCCATGAGCTGATCTTCGTCGGACCAGCCTGCGTCTCCGGACTGGGAGTCGACATGGAGAGACCAAAAGTATTTGCAGTAGGCGCACCACACTTTGAGGCTGCTCGGCTCGGCATCGACGGCGAGCTTGAAGAGCTCGATGACATTGACGCGCTTTTCGAGGTCGGTGGCCTCGCGGTTATGTTCGGCGATGTAGTCTAGCCACTTGTCTTCGCCGACAGGAAGAGACGGCGCCATCTTGTCGGATCTGTCGCACAGGGAAGAGGCGGAGCATGGGTGAGGGGCGAAGGGCTGCGTCTCGGGCTGTCAGGGGCATCGGATACCCGCGACCGGAACGAATCGAGGAGCCTCGCTCAAAGTCGCTGGGCTGCTTGCTTGGTTGTTGTGGTTGGCAGCGCACCTTGGGGGGGGCGGCCGGCTTCCGCCCGTCTTGGGGTTGATGTCGATTGTCGGCCGGGCAGGATCAGCGCGCTTGACGCGTCGGCATTCGTCCAGGGAAGAGGAGCGGATGGCAACCGGATGGGAGAAGACGCGAAGGGGGTGGGCGACGAATTGCCCGATCGCGAGAGGATGATGGTGGATGGGGTCGAAGGATGTGTGGCAAGATGGAGCGTTCGAAAAGGGAAAAAATTGGGATGGGAAGGCTTGGGAAAATAGCGGTTAACTGGAATGGGGACGTGTGAATGGGACGCTGTTGCCGGACCCATGACCGCTGACGGACGGGGACTGGAGGAGGTCGGTCGGGTGGCCCTGAGTTCCCAGGCAACAGTTCTTTGGCAGCCGTGCCTAGTGGGCAGGGCAGGTCCAGGTCCACCTCTCACTGACTGGTGCACACGCTAGGTCCCTACCAATGTAGGTAGGTGCGCCGAACAACTCACATTTATTGCCCGCGGAGCTCCATCCGAACGGGCGTCGGCTGGCTTTCCCGTCTGGCCTGTTGACAGACACTGTACTGAGAGCCGGTTTGCCGTTCGAACAAGCTGCAGACGGGAGAAGCGGCACCAATTGGTTTGACTCTGCAACCGGTTCATCTGTGCATATGCACCAGTGTTGTTGACAGGAGAGGCGCTTTCTTGGTCAGAAATATGACTGGCGCATTGGAGCGACTTGGGTATTGGCGCAAGGCAACCGAGGTAACGGGCCGTGTTGCTACGCATCTCCAATGAGTCCTCAAAGCAGTGCTATAGGTACAACGGACGTCCAGCTAGCTGGCTTACCAAGCTCAGGCCGTGCCAATCCACAGCATTTCCTGCTTCGCGCCTACTTATATCTCGGGTTGACGGAGGAAAGGGGTGAAGATTTATTCATTTTCTCTTTGAGGTTGGCTTGACCGTTGGCCAAATTTCTGTCGGGGCATGTAAGATGAGGTCATTGGTGTTTCATGGTGGGCGGCATATGGAACACTAGCCAGCTGCCAACACCAAGCTCCAAAGCTACTGGCGGGTGGCAGCAGCCTCAGGCTAAATCTCCCGGACTCCCTCCACTGCCTGATCGTAGCCCAGCTGTGTCTCGGGCACGCTCCGAGGGCGAAATACAGTGTTCAGTAAGGTATTGTACAGTACCGCAGCTGGCTCAGGGCAGCCACTTTGGGGAGGCAGGCTAAATAACAGCGAAAGGTCGTTGACAGCGAATGGTAAACCAGGCCAAACCGAGTTCTCAGAGCAGAGGTGCTCGAGGATGTGCCTGCGAATCTACTCGAGCTGTCCTTGGTGTACAAAGTCCAACCCACCTTGACGTTTTCGCAAGGTAGGATATCTACATACACGACCCAATTCCATGCTCTCCAGTCCTGGGTCCGTGTAGGCTCGTGTTCAACTGCAAAGCACATGCTCCTATGCTGCCAATCTAGGCACTTATGCTCGATGCCAAGTTTGACCTGAAGCAGAAATGAGTAGGCCGACGGCCACTCATCCATAGTAGAGCCAGCAGAGGAAGCGATAGCAGTCAGCGACATTGTTCATATCTCTCAATTCCAGATCCCCTTTTCAAGTGCCCTCGCCATGTTGTTATGAAATCCCAGGGCTCCCTCCCGTCTGGCATGCGACAGGATGGTGGTGATCTACGCAGGGGTACCTCTTTATCAAGTACCCTAGGGGACGTGTCCCTGCGGATCGGGCAACGCGACGGTACCAAGATGGGGCGGGGCTGTGCTGCGCGTGGAACCTCACCAGGGAGTAGCCCGCATGTTCCAGAATTCCAGCCCATTCCTCTCGTTTCAACAAGAGTGCCACGGCTTCATGCAGCCATTTATTCGAGGGACCCAATCAATACCGACATGTGCGCCATTCAGCCGACGATGTTTTCTTTCTTACATACCTCGCCCCTGGGGACCAAACACGGCCTCATATGGCTTTGCCTTGGTAACGAACGGCGTCCGCGAAATCCCTTGATCTTGAGGCTCCCGTGGCGCTGCTCCAGTTGGTGCTAGGCGTACTAGTAAGTGACCACCGGTAGTTCGGTGGGGGGTCTGAGGAAAGGGATGGTCACATGGGGCTGAGAGCAGCTCAAGACCTGGTCCCTGGTGCGTCGTATCGTCAAGCCAGCCTCCCCCATCGTGGAAGCAATCGCCATCGACTTACCAAACCGTCCAAATGGCGGCATCTAGTCTGTACCAGTAGGGATGGACCACATGGCACGAGCTCTTTATTGGCACTGACTGCCCTTGTGTCCATCCCCTGGCCCGTAGGTTTTGACAGCGGGTTGTCGGATCTTCCCATGGGTCCCAGACCACATGAGACGGGACGAGACACCGCCCCGGCGCATGATCCTCCGCCTGCCGAACCACCATGCATGAATCGACTGCCGATTTAGGACCAGACCCGCGGTTTGCCCGCATCTTTGCTTTTCGAGTTTGGGAAGATCGTCACGATTGCTGCAGCTTCGCAGGGCTTCGTTCCGGATTGCCTGCCTCGTATCTTCGGAGTGAGCTGGAGGTGGAGAAGTACGTGTTGCACTCGCCTTTCGGTCACACCGTGAGCGACCATGCACCGCCCTCGTGCGCCCCGGCCGGCTGCTCTCGCGATGGAAGGGACGGCACCCTACCTACCTAGTACCTCCCGTCTAGGTAGCCAGGGAGTAGTATTCGACAGCCAGAGTCGGAAGGCTGGCCATCTATACGCACATTATCGACACTTCCTAGGTACGTACCTGTCGCCCTACCTTAGCAAGGCAGATATCTATAACAGAAAATGCTCTATCAAGGCGCCCTTTGCAAGAACTATTGTGAGGAGTCCGGGGGAGGGATGGCCTTGCTTGCCCAGGTGTAAGAGAGATGCCTGGGTCCCGTGAACGGGCAAGGTACATACGGCCGGGGCAGTTGACCTGCGGCCCGTCCAAGGTTCGCATTGGTACCTCATTCCCCAGCTGTCATGATGGCACGTCCTTCATCAAGGATCCCCATTCCAGCGCATCGGTTGCCATGCTCCTACCCACAACTGCCCCTTGGCATCTTTGCGGGAAGGAGCCGCTGCCTGCCGCTGCCTGCCAATCCTGATAACTCCCGACACCCTCCACTCCGTCGTCCCATCCCTTCTTGCCCTTCCTGAGCACCTTCCGCATCTGCCTCTCTCGGCTTGGGTCGTCCTTTCCTTCCCCTCTCGCAGGACCTAATTAGGTACATACATAGTAGGTTTCCGTCTTTTCATCCGACCTCACCTACTGCTCGGACCTTTGTTTCTTCTGTTCTTCATCCCTGGCGACATTCTCGCACCTACCGCTCCTCAGCATCCATCGACTCCATCTACACGCGTCGTGGGCCTTTGCCAAGGGATATGCTTCTCGCGGTCAACTGAGCAGGCCACCCAACATCTACCTGTTCCGGCTCTTGAACAGGATCCTTCCACTTCTAAACTCCAACAATCACATCCGCGCCTCGACAGCCTGACACCGCGAAGATGCGGGTGCGTCCTGCCTATGCCGTGGCCGCATTGGTTGCACGCGCCGCCCATGTAGCCTCCCAGGACCTGGCTTCATTGTCCGAGTGCAATGTAAGTCCTGAAAATGCCCCTTCTTGCCGCGAGCACGCCTAATAAGTTCCAGGTCAACTGCTATAATAGTGTCATAGCCAGTGGACTCAACTGCAACTCGGGGGACAACGCCTGCCTCTGTGCTAATCCAAACTTCTCCTTCGGCCTCCGGGACTGTGCCCAACAGGCTTGCACGCCTGACGATATCGCCCAGATAACGTCGTTCTCACAGTCGGTCTGTCAAGGTGAGTTCCGATATGCAATCCACAGCGGGAACCGTGCTGGATGACAAGCACCCCATCACGTATGAGGGACTCGTTTGCTAAGCCATGAACAAGCCTTCCCAACCCAGCCTGCTCCCGCCAACACACCCGCGGAAACACCTGCGGCGGCCTCGCCAACGGATGCTCCGGCAGCTTCTCCGTCGGACACCCCTGCGGCCTCAGCAGCAGATACCCCTGCGGCGTCTCCTTCAGACCCTCCTTCGACACCCTCGTCGGTCTCGCCACCCGACCCTTCAACCCCTGCCGTGGCATCGTCGAACTCGCCGCCGGCTACTTCTACCACCACAGAGGCAACTCCGAGTGAAGAAGCTGCACCATCAACTGCACCTGTTGAGCCTGTGCCCGCCCCGGCTGCCACCAGCGTCTCATCAGCCATTGCGCCGGCTGAGTCAACCACGACGACTGCCACGACATTGGTGAGTAATGATTTCTCCAGCATGCTAGAAACATGTGCTGATCATGATTGTCAACAGGCCACGGTGGTGAGCTCGGCTGCTTCTTCATCTGTCGCCGAAGCTGCTTCAACTGGCTCCGCATCACCTCAAAAGTCAGATGACGACGACGACAGCGCCGCCGCACCTGCCCCACTGACGACGGCGGCTCTTGCGGGCATTGGCATCGGTGCTGGTGTTGCGGCCCTGGGCTCTGGCCTGGCTCTGTATCTTCTCATGAGGAGACGACGAAGCACGCACGATCGACCCATGCTGATCTCACAGCCCATGCCGGGATCTGGCCGAGACTACTCCGGTGGTTTCGGGAGCATTTCCGATAGGGGTGGCATGTCAGAGCTTGAGGCAAAGTCCAAGAGGTATGAGGACATGATACCTCGAATGTCGCCAAAAAGCATCATCTAGCCGTTGGGCGGATGTGAACTGCAGCTCTGGGAGTATCGAGCCGCCTTCTGTCGATATGCTTGGTGCGAGGCTCCATGCTCATACGGCCGAGAGCAGGGGATTCCATATTTTGGTGCTATTGATTCACGTAGCGTATTTGGACGAGTATATGAAGTATTACACTCTAAAGATTGGTCCCCTCGTTGTATGTGCGTACCTTGAAATGTTGGGTAAGCTCGTTCCATCACTGCAAAGAAGTGCGTTCTGGAATGCTTGCTCTTCTCCATACAGTAGTTCTACAAGATGATATGGTACATGCTCGGCCGCCGCAGATTGCCACAACAGAATTGTTGGCTGTGTCGTACGCACGTGTATCTGCTCACCACGAGTAGTAAGGCCTCTGGGCGGTGACGGGTCGGTTGGGAAGATGGACCCATGGCTTCCGCTGAGCCTCCTTCGCAACCCTCTCGTTGTGTTCGCGGATCCTAGTCTTCTCTTCCTTGAGGACAATCGAGATGCCTGTGTTACGTGTTAGCAGATCATGGCAGGAAATGCGATACAAGCGACTGGGCGTTGCAACGTACTGGTGCTGGGGCTGACAATAAGACCCGATCTTCCTCTGCCCTTGATCTCCATCCGCTTGGCGCGAGCCTTGTTCTTGTTGACCCAGGCCTCTGCAACCCAGAGGCTCGAGGGGTCAGAGACCTTGAGTGACTTGCCATCCTTGGTCTTAATCTTTATCACGGAGCCCTGTTCGGCAGAAGCGCCCGCCTTGCCGAGACCCATGCCGCGACTGACAATCGCCATGTCGCGAGCCAGTTCAAGGTGGTACTTGACTTCTGACGCCATCTTCTTCTTCGAGTATGTCATCTGAAGCATGGCATCGGCCAGAGTCTTGCCCTGAATCTGGCGCGCCAGGTGAACAAGCTTCTTCATGCTGGTCTCCAATGCCGGACTCCGGTGTGTCATCTGTCGCTCCGACCTCAAGATGCGTGCCGCCCGCTTGTCAAAGTCGGATATTTCTTCGGCGGCAGTCTGCTTGTGAACCATCTGGATGATCCGTTTCCGTTCCCACCTGACGCGTGCACGAGGGTCCGGATCGGTAACCCATTTGGCGGACTCGTCGAGGTTCTCCCTTCGTTGCGGGCCTGTCGTCTGCTGCTCGTCCTTGGTTGCCTCCTGGACCTCCTCCTCGAAGATGGAGTCAGACATGGACGGCGGGGCGGCCTGTTGCTGCTCGACCAGGCGCTTTCGGACTGCGGGATCATCGAGATTCTGGCCTCCTGTTGCGCTGTTGGAAGGGTCGGCACCCCGGCTGGACCTGAAGAAGTTCGGAAGAGACCATGCTGAACGTCGTTGGGACAAGGGCAGGAGAGTCCTCTGACTGCAAGTCGCGGAGATCGAAGAGAGAGCTACAACATTCAGGAGTTAGTTGGAAGCAATTGGGGCCGGAGCCCGAGGGCCATGCCAAAGCACGGCATTGAGAACGAACCGGTTGCCGCCACCCTGCGAGAGGGTAGGTGTACGCTCATGGTGTGGTCAAGGGGGTTGCACAGTCGCCAGTGCTGATGCTTATCCCAAGATCAGCTTGACTGAAGCACCACGCGACAAAAAATGCAAGCCCAGCATGTCGGCGGTCGTGTGGATCCCCTGCACCGGGCACTGGGTCGGTCGGATTAGCCGGGTCTTTCCCGAAATCATGCGTTTCGGACGGGAACGGGTCACGTGATCGTAAGAGCTCCTTCCGGCCCAGCGCGAATATCGTCAGGCCATTCATTCCCTGAGCTTGCCGAACGCAAAGAATCGTCGACGACACCCCCGAAACCACACAATTGACCTCGCCCTCCTCCGACATACAACCCCCCGAAATCACAATGGCCGGCGCTACTGCTATCAAGCCCATCACGGGCGTGAGTGCACTCCTCCGCCCGCAGCGGCGCACGTTTTCTCCCGGCCTTACTGACGAGCCGACAGATGCTGCGACGCAACCTGGTTCTCGATCTCGGCATTGGCCTGGGTACGTAGGACCAACAACCTCCGCGACCCTCGAGCACACCACTCTGGACCGCTACAACATTCGGAAGCGCGGCTGGGCTGCGAGGGACAAGACATGGTTCAATTGACGCGGTGACTAACTGAACGCCTACGATAGGTCTCGGCTTCGCCATGGCCAACGCCTTCTGGTAAGCTGCTCCGACTCGACACTACTTCCTTCGCCTCCTACTACGATCCCCGCCTATCGGACGACTCGAAGGGAACCCCAGCTGACCGACGACAACAGGTACGGCTTCCACATGCCCCGCACCAACGCCCGCGATGCCTTCTACACCAAGCTCGAGCAGGAGAAGGCCGAGAAGCGTGGCCAGCAATAATTGATCCACGTCATCGATCGAGAGCGGGTGTATGCGGAATTGGTCATAGAGCGAGCAGCAGTGCCAGAGAAGAGGAGATGCGACTCCGAGAGGTTACGGGATTGATCAGGGATGCGATCATCTGGTCAAGCGGCTTTGTAAAATAACCCTACCAGCAATACAAGTCGGCGGCTTTTCTTTGTCCGGAATATGAAGTGGTCCAACATACGAGATGTGGCATTCCTACTGAGATGGTGACAGAACATGGTGCAGGCCAATACTGGGGGGCATCGGTCAAAACAGGTGACATTCATATCGTCACATACTTCAAAAATAGTTGCAACGAGAAATCCCATGAGCCAATAGACGTTACAATTGAAGCATTTGGCACAATAATAATACAGATGCGTGCTGGCTTTGATTCGTGCTTTCCGGTCAAGTCCGTCCAGTCGATGATGGCGGGGTGTCGTGGTGCAGCTGCAGGCCCTCCCAAGCCGTCGTCTCAACATGAAATGTACCCTTCTTGTCCTGACATCTAAACACGCCTTCTGTCAGCACAATCCACTCGCACATCATCGGCAACCATCCTCGACAAGCTGGAATTGCCTTTATTCGAGGGGAGGCTTCGACATACTCTCTGAAAAATCGAACCACTGTCTTGCATCGGACCGGGCAGTTTGGGTCGTTTGGGTTATCTACTCGGCAGCGGTACTGCGAGAACTCGCGCAACGGGCATTTGAGCAAGTCGACATTGCCACCGCCTTCGACTTTACGCTTCTTTCCTTGAGCGTTGGCCTGCACGAATCGGGGCAGCTGCTCGGCTGTGAAGGCGCTGCAGGGCGGCGACATTTCCTCTGCGGACGCAACTTGACTTGGCTTGGCCTTCGACCGATGGATCCGTCTGCAGATGCGCGCGCTGGCGCTCGGATGCTGAGCGAAATCGAGGAATCAACTCTCGAAGAGGTGAGCTACTTGGCGGATTGACTTGCTGTCTGAATTTCCCGGCGCCCCGAGGACAATGTTCTCGCGGGTGCTTCAATCGCGTGGTGGTGGTGAATGAGGAAGCATTTTCTGGCTCCGCCGAACCTCACTGCACCCGCCCTTGCAACACGCGACTTTGTCGACCAGCGGCATGATGCTTGCCGACACTCCAGTCTCCCAATTCCTGCCACTTCCAACATATGATTCAAACGTCACGAAGTCATGCGTCTCTAACAGTGATTTTTTAGTTTCTGCATGCCCTTCGTCTGGAAATCTCAGAGCCTCCACCAACTACCACAACCGCCCCGGCGGCTCCGACTGTACCATCCTTTAGGAAACCAAAATCATATCCCATCCCAGAACTGGACTCGTTGGTGTCCATGAACTTCCGCAACACCCGTGGTGTGCCTCTGCAGCTTACCGGCCGGTACATGCCCTTGGTGTACAAGCTGGTCTCGACGCTCGTCACACCTCCATGCCTAAAAGCTGTCGTGGTCATCGACGCCGAAAACCAGCTTGACTGCACCAGGCTGACTGCGCCTTCGACCCCGGATCAGCAAGCCGATGCCGAGGAAGATTTCGACCATGTACATGTGTTTCAGCCCGCGCGGTGCAGTCCCGAGCGCCTCCGCGAACTCATCGGACGCTCTGAGGAGTGGATGCTGTACGGCGACCACGGTAGCAGGGCACGGGAGTGGTGGGGGACAATTGTCATCGGCGGCCCTGCCATTGGCACTCCCATACCAGCCCCGTCGCTGCCTGCCTCCGCCCAGGGTCCCCGAGGGCCATCATCAGATGTCACTGCAGGCTGGAAGGGGTGGCTACGCTTGGATCGCGAAGACGTGCCTGGCTGTGCCATCGGAGCCAGTGCCGCTGAGGCAATCGTGGAACGTGCTAAAAGACAGGACGTTGTCGATAGTGCAGCATGGAAAGCTACATGTGAATGGGGCGAGTTCACATTCGCTGGTAATGCAAGATAGATGGACATTTCACGTCAAGCTCAAGTCTGTAGACAGAATGTATTTTGATTGGAATCTTCTGTCGTGGTAACCCGAAGCTACTGGCTAACCCAGTCTTCCTTTTCCCAATGTTGGTCACCATTGGTGGTGTTTCGTCATGTCGTTAATTCTCAGAACGCCAGATGGTATCAAATGCCCGACCCATGCAACAAAGGAAATGTAATGAAACTCCGTCTCATATGCCAATTTCGCTGGGAACCCGCTTAACCGAAGATGGGCTGGGTACGCTCCTCGAGCGGGGTAAGGACAGCAGTATCCTTGCTCGTGAGCTCATGCAGGTTATGCTCGCCAATGATGTTCTTGCGGAGTGCGTTGACAGTGCGCTTGCGCATCTCGCGCTGAACACCGTACTTGACGGCGTCAAGAACCGTGTCAACCGTGGCACGGGGCTTGAAGGCAGGCTCGGTGCCGTCCTGGTAGACACCGGTCTTGACCAGGATGCTGTGCCAGTCGTTGTCGGCGTGCTCGTTGTACAGGTTCGTGCCACGAATGTCACTCTCGGGCGTGTCGCCGACGAAGTAGACAGTCTCCGGAGGGGCGTTCAGACCGTGCTGGTGCCTGCGCCATTGCTGCAGCAGACGCGTGGCGAACTCAAAGGTGCTGACCTGGGGCTTGCCGAAGGCGTGGGTGTGGAGCTTGCCCTTCTTCTTGGTAACGTCGCGGAAGATGACCTCGAGCATGCGGCGAAGAGCGCCCATGCCAAGGCGGACGTTGTCGTGGGCGGCAGACCAGACAATGTCGTTGTGGGAGAAGAAGATCGGGGGACCCTCATCGAAAGTCTCGCTCAGAGTTCCGACGCGGCCACCCTTGGACATGGCAATGTCGAGCATGATCTGAATGTCACCGGCCCAGTCGCGGGAGTCCGCGAAGACAAAGACGGCCTCAATCACGCAGCCAGAGAAGTCCCGCTCGCGCGAGTTGGACAGCTCCGTCTCCGTCAGCTTGCGGAAAGGGGTGGTGGCGGCGTCGGACTTGATGATGTCGCCGGGCGTGATGACATCCTTGAAGCCGTAGCCCTCGGCGACCTGTCGACACTTCTCGCCCTCACCACCGACAACGAGGACGGTGTTGTAGCGCTCGGCCATTTCCCTCATCGGGGTGTGGCCGCAGATGAATTGTGCGGGGGAGATGTCGACCTCCATCTGGCCGGAGAGATCCTTGCACCTCTCCTCTTCAGTCTTGCCTCCACCATTTGTGAGGAAGATGTAGGGACTACAGCGGGGTTAACGCCATCTCTGGGAAGATCCATATGTGTAATGACTTACATGTGAAGGCCAAACTCGTTCTCGCCGTTCAAGTACTTCATAGCCTCAACGGCCTCGGGAATGGCGCGGCCGCCACGGATCAGGACCCCGTCAATGTCGAAGGCAAAGGCGAAGCCGTCGGCCACAACCGTGTCGTTGGTAGGAGTGTAGGGAGCCAGAGCGCTGGCGGGGGAGCCCTCAACCGAAGAGCTGGCCGAGGCAGGAAGGGAAGGCTCCGGAGAGCTGTTCATGGTCATGGCATCAAGCTCCTGGCGGGCGGCGGTGATCTCCTGGATGAAGCTTCCCGTGGAGGAGGCACGGTGAGCGTGACGCTCGCGGGGGGCAGTGAGGGTCGCCATGTTTGTGGAGAAGATGGTTGAAGCTCGGAAGGTAGGTGGTAGAGGTCGATGGTGTATGTGTGGAGGTGTCGGATGGGTAGATGTAGATGGAAAGGGAGCAAGGTGAAGCAAGTCAGACAAGCTGATAATGAAGGCTTCGAGATGTTGGAGTGTGTGGATGTGATTCTAGCAGTATCAAGGAATCAGGCAGATGATGGGCAGGCCGCGGGGTCTTATATGTTCCCGACATCGAGGCAGGATCAATTGTCCATCCGTTGTTGACCTCCCCCCTCATCGACCTCGAGGAGCACTGACGTCCATCCCTGGCTTGGATGTCTCCATAAAAATGAGGCAAATGCGGTGTCCTCTCCTTTTCCCACAGGAACATCTGGAGATGGAAGGCGCCCTCGGCGTGCATGGGCGTGTTTGACTCCATACCGGGACCCTCTGGCGTCACCGAGGGTGTGTAGGTAGGGACACTGCGATTCATGCAGAGGCAGAAAGGGCCGTGGATACGTGGAGGCGAAGTCGTGGGTCCCCCTCCTCAGAGTGTCGCCGAGAAATACGTACGAATGGTGAACCGTAGAGTGTGGTGTCTCCATCCGGTCTCCAGTGTTTGGGCCCACCGACCCGAAAAAAGTCTGACGCTGAAAGACGACGGGCGTTCGGCCTGATAAGTCGCCCGCAACAGATATTCTGCTGCTTAGGTACATGTTACCTGTGGAAGGACAAGCCCTCGGTAGGACGGGATGAGGTTCGTGGTGGTGTACGTCTGACACCTTTTCCTTGCTATTTCATGAAAGCAGTGCGGTGTAGCCTTGGCTGAGGTATGCCGCTCGTCCCGTTGGACTGTAGATGGAGGAGGCGGAGGAGGAGGCTCACAGAAACCCTGTCTTATCCAGCCGGGGTGCAGTGCTTGCGTCCACCAAACACGCCGGGTTCTCGCTTGGGCTGGCGTGTAGCACACAAGCAGGTCGATCCCAGGGGCCTATCGTATCGGACAGCGGTATTTCAGGTCAAGTTCCGTTCCTAGGGGTCCCGGCGGCAGTCGAGCAACGTCAGTCTGCCTCTCGGGGCGTGCGAGGGGCGGGCAGGACGGCCAAGGACGGCGCCGGTCGAGAGAGCCCATCTCCAAGGAGTTGAACCCGCTCCGATGCCGAGCCAAGCCACGCCGGCATGAGAAAGGGTGGAGAGGGTTCGGGCTGGGGGGCGAATCATTCTCGGGCGAGCCGGCCAGGACCCATGAAAGAGGCTGCAAGCACCCTTGAAAGTCCACAGAAATGCGTCGACGGCGGCATCGCGCCCCGTTTCGCCAATAGTGGGAGGTGGGTTCCTGGGCCGGGAAGACGTCGTTCACAGTTGGCACCTCCGCCGGGTCGCTTTGCAGAGATGTTCTTCTGGTTGCCTGGATGTCGCTCGAGATCAGAAAGAAACGGCGAGAGATTACGACAGTGGCCGAAATTCCCTCGGAGAAGACCCTGACTAGCCTAGCGTGGCCTAGCAGCCTTGTCCGAGCCCGACGGGGAGGAGGGCGAGTTTTCCACGCCATGCCTAGAAAGGGAACGCCTACTCAGCTACCTAGGTACTCTCTCGACTCGTTCACCAACGTCATTCAATGAATAGAACGTCACGTCTTCCAGAACGACGGCATCATCATCATCATCTGCTAGGTAGGCATGGTTGCGGGTACACGGGTCACAGCACTGCAGCTGCAACGGAGCAGATTTTCATTTTGCCTGGCCAAGTATCTCTGCAATTGTCCACTTCCGTGAAGTACCGGCCTTCCGTGTGTGTTGTTTCATACTTACTCTGTGCAACAGCCATCTGCCCTGCGCGCGCGGGTATCTCGAGTCAATCAAAATCGAAAACCCCGACTGATCGGCATCCCGGCGCAGGGTTTGGGGGTTCCTGGATATCCTACCGTGATAGGCAGACATGTTGCCTCGTCCGGCGGCGCCCACAGCGGCACATTGCTTGGCGGAGAACATGTGAAATAGCACGCAGCCTTGGTTGGTCGGACGAGGAACATGCCGGGTCCCTTCCCTTGTCACTTGTCAGTCGCTTCTCACGGCAACCTGCTGATAGCCGAAGGTATATCCCTCGGGAGTGGAAGCACGCCTGGCACGCACAATATGAGGGGTTGATGGCATCAAAGTTGCCAGCCCCTCGCCCGAGGCTCGGTGAGGACATCCTTGACGCACAATGACTGGCGCCCAGTGTTTTCAGGGGCCTGCCTGCCAAGACGACCCTTATCTGTCCCCAGAACCTGAAGCCTGCCATGTCGAGGCTGAACTTGAAGCAACGGGCGCAGATGCATGCATGGGTGGCTTGTACAAGTACCTCAGAACTTGCATCTACATTGACCTTCTGTTGAGTTGATGGATATGATACTCGCAGATGAAGTGGCTTGAGCGGGCAGTGAACGACTCAAACCACGTACAGGTGCTACCTGATTCCATCCCGAGTTCAACCAACCCCTTGCTCAATCCCCGATTGACGTTCAACGGTTGTGGTGCTAGCACAGCGTCCGAGTCGTCGGACCGGCTGCTGTCATTGTACCTCCCTAGACAGGTGCCCAAGTACCTGCACATGCTCGGTCGTCCCGTTGCCCCACTTTCGGCGGAGTCAGCAATCCACACTGACGTCAGTCGTACGACCGCCGACATGGAAGGACGGCTTGTTTCGCATCTGTTTTCCAGAACCTCTTATCCACACCTTCCTCCACGTCGTCTCAACTACAGCCAACCAAGGCAATCCTTCGGCCAACCGGCCTGCAACCATCCTGTGGCCCCCCTGGCCGCTTGACAACGGCGGCGAGGGATAGCCTCACGTCACCGAGGAGATTTCTCGACGGTGACCGCCAAACACACCTGTCGTCTGTGGCTGGTTCGGCGGTCCGATGGCCGAAAAACAACGCCGATGCAGTGGCGATCATGTCAAAATTATTCGATTCCAAGTCCGGTCTGCACATCCATCTCTACATTCCCTCGACTTGGTTGGGCTGAGATGGGCCTCATCGTCTCACCCAACACGTAGGCCACATGTCGTTCCCTCTCTCCCCTCTTTCCTGCGGACACTGCTCTGATCCACAAAGTCGCCCGCCCAGAAGCAGGGGCATATCCTCATCACCGAATCTCGCGGATCTCTCGCCGCGTCAAGCCCGGAAGCCCGCACTTGACCGGCCGGCGCCGGCATCCTTCGGGCCACTCACCGCCGCCGACGACCTCCTATCCCCGCCACAGCCGCCAAGTTCCGGCCAAATATCACGCACTAACATGCTCGGCGTCCATGACCGCAACACAACCCCCCTATCTCCTGCAGCCGTAATGTTGCGGTACTTTCTATTCGTACCTAACCGTCGCGACCCTGCCAATCTCACTTTCGTCGTCTTACTCGCGTGTCGACTCGTGATACCCTTCTCACGTCAAAGAGCCCGGAGAAGTCGAACGAGGACGGCACTGATCGCTGATCGCCGCGCAAGCGCCGAGTCATGCTGCCAGCAACTTATGCGGAAGCCTGATATCTGAAGCCCTTTGCTTAAACTTACTTGGCCGCGGGATATAATCCAAGCGTGAGTTTCTCTGTGTCGGATGTCGTTCCATCTCCCCTGATATCATCCAATCGCCGCCACGAAAGGAGCGTTGATCGTCATCCAGGCTCCATCAACAGGAGCCCCCAGTGTGGGTGCCCTGCACTACTCGCGAGTGCACTACACTGCAGGATGGCCCATTACTATGGGGTGTATATGATAGTCAGGGGCCATCTCCGAACCACGAGGTGCCAATCATATCCCCGCGCCAACCACGGATATCCCGTTGGCATTATTCAAGTCTAAGAACAGTTCAAGGGTACGGCGGTAAACCCACATGAGGTGATTTCATCTCACCTGCTGATATGAGCACCCCCTCTGTCGGGAAAAGTCGCCTGCTGGGGGGAGGAACTGCATCCTGCATGTGCACTGCCTCGGGGCCTCGCAGAAGAACGTATCATCGGAGCCTCGCTGCCCTCTCGCTCGCCTCGGCGTCCATGTCATAACACAGCTACTTGGCCGCCTTCAAGTTGACTTCTTCGGTGGTTAGATCTGGTTATTGAATCGACCAGTCAAGTGACTTGACCTCTTCAGTGGTTCAGCTTGTCATTGACTCGAAGAGGCGGTCTGCCTGTCTACCAAGTTGGCAGTACCTCCCCAAACACCACTGGTTGCTACCCGACCTTGGGATTCGTTGGAATGTGAATGCCAGCATATTCTTCCGTCAGAGGGCCCCTTGATTGTAACGCAGAGACCTCCAAGGAGAGCTCGCGCTAGGGATACAATGACGAATATGCTGGAAGAGTATTCGACGCAATCACCAACATGTCAGGAAAGGGCGGCAGTGGTACCATGCAGGAGTTGATGAGGGGTATTCGACATCTGGCTTAACATTACCCCCGCCAGGCACCGATGGAATTTTACTAAACAGCATTCATTATGTCTCATGATACTATCAATCACACTGGCTACCGCAATCACAAGCCCCCATATGACCGACCAACCGACCGGGTCAGAGGGCGGGTTTACCCAGACCCCATATCGTCGCTGGAGACGAGGCCTCCGAGCCTTCATACGCAGACCCAGCCGTTGGGCTATCGCTACCTCTCCTCCATCTGAGCAGACGGGGGTGGAGAGTCAGTCACGGCCGCCGCTCCCCCGGCCAACCCACAACACCCCAGAGTTACCCTGGACGGACCACGATGTGTTGTCGCCCCTCCTCCCCAACTTTTACATCGCGATCTGGCCTTCTCCGCAAAGACCAAGCTCTCTTCCACTCGCCCCATCCGGGGGGCCCTGCTTGTGTCGTTGTCGATTTGACACGGAGGTTGCTGTCCAGCCACCAACCCCTCCGGCCAAGCTCCGTCAAGGCTGCTGGCCAGCCTGGACAGAGTACGCAGAACACGGGTGCGAGCCCGAGCCTTGAGGCCTCCCAGTCCCTCCTGGAAGTGCGTTGGCCTGCAGCAGAGGACACTGCCCCGAGTCCCAGCCCATTCGGCTTACCGCATCAGGCAACCGGACGAGAAACCTGGTTTCCTTCAATGCCCCTGTCATAACCATGCATGACTTCTGACCATCTGCAGAACACCATCCAGGAGCAGCCCACCCCGCGCGAGAAATTTTCCGAAATTGCCCCAACTCTCATCTGCGCCAGTCCAAAAGCGCACCCTTTATTGCAGGTTCACAAACAGACCACCGTCGACCAGCAGCTGGGCGCCCGTCACGTAGCCGCTCAGCTCCTCGCAGGCCAGGAAGACGGCCGGGCCGGCCAGGTCGTGGGGGACACCTGTCCGTCCCAGGGGAATGCGGCCCTCCATATACGTGCGCTTGGCGTCGTCGTTGAGATCCTCCTCGTTGAGCTGGGTCTTGATGGTGCCGGGCAGCAGGGCGTTGCAGCGGATGTTGTACTTGCCCAGGGCGACGGCGGTGCTCTGCATCAGGGAGAGCACGCCGGCCTTGGTCGGGGTGTAGTGGGTCTGGAGTCCGCCGCCGACGAGGGCAGAGATGGAGCTGACGCCGATGATGCTACCGCCGGGAGGGCTCTGGGCGGCCATCTGGCGCGCAGCGGCCTGGACGACGTAGAAGGCGCCGTCGAGGTTCGTCCTGACTGTCTTGGTGAACAGGTCGGGGCTCAGCTCGAGAAACTCGGCAAAGGTGCAGATACCGGCGTTGGAGACGCAGATGTCGAGGCGGCCGGTGCCGGAGTGCTTGACGGCCAGCTCGACGAGGGCGGCCGATGTGGCAGGCTCACGGATGTCGCCGGCCTGGTGGGCGAGCTTGCCCGGGGCCGACTCAGCTTCGGCGACGAGCGAGTCGAGGTGGTGCTGGTCCTGCTCCAGGCCGAGATGATTGATGACAACGTTGGCGCCCTGGCGAAGGTACTCGAGGGCGATGGCCCTGCCGATGCCGGTGCTTCCACCTGTGATGATGGCAGTCTTGCCAGTGAGCATGTTCGTGGGGGCCATTGTATCGGGATGTGTACTGATGCGGTGCTTGGTAACCTGACGAGATTTAGAAAGGTTGTTATTATCGATTACAGGCTGCGGAAGTTCAAATAAAGGTCGACGATCGTCGTGCGGCGGCGGTGCTTCAACTATTTGTAAGGAGGGTGGTGCTTAGCGGCGAAGACACTCATCATCGCACCGAAACCCCTCCCCCGCGGAGGGGCCCAGCCAGGCATCCCGTCGAGTCCGCCCAGCCTAGAACTTGACCCCTCTTCGCCCCCAAAGCCCACATCACGTCTCCAACCATTTCCAGTCGAGGCAGCTCCAGCAGCATCACCATGCCAGTGATGCCACTCTCCAGGAACGGGAGCTGAGTTCAATAAAACTTCGGCCGCCGCTGGCTACAACCCCTCCCTCTTCCTGGTCCATCGCCAGGGGCAGCTGCGCGTTGTAATTTTCGTTTCGGTCGGGTCAAGTTCCGCCAGTTTTGGGGACGCCGGGCCATTTGAGATGCCGAGACCCCACCGAAGCATCGGGGCTCTGCCCCGCGCTGCCCCGCGTCTCGGGCTCCAATGCAGCGACAACCGAGGTCGAAACTTACTCCAGTGTCGTACGTCCACGTCGCAATTTTGCAGATGATGCAAGGCGGCCAACTGGGGCAATTTCTTTCATGATAATCTGATACGATATTTGTCGCAGGGCTTGTAGCGGAAGGGGGGATCGAGGTGCATCGCGATCCGAAAAAGTCGGATCCGCGCAGCACTGCCCTCGCCGTCGTCAGGTTCGTGATTACCCCACCATCCATGAATGGCGAGTGGGATTTTCGCAGTACAGATGACAACACACCAATTGAGGAGCAGAGGGTCAGATCAGAATTCTTACTTCAGCTCCTTCAGAGCGGTACTGGTTCTAAATCTAATATGCTTCAATTCAAAGACGCCGTGTCATACTGTGGTGTTATGAAAACCTCTCGCCTCCTTGCGCCTGGCGGGTATGATTCTAACATGGAACAAAGCTCAAGTCAAGCCCCCCCTACTCTGCGGTCGTCCGTCGTCCACACATCGTGTCGTTTCGTGTCATCACCTCCAATGCCTGTATCTATCTTTGTAGGACACACCCCTTAGTTTGTCGCGGCGGGCTCGGTCGAGCCAGTCGTGAGCTCCTGCACCTTGGCGGCCAGGTCGTGAACGACACCGTTGCCGTTGACACCGTTGGCCTCGGCCTTGGGGGCCTCAACCTCAGCCTGGGGGGCGGGCACGGCCAGGGGCTTCTCCGGGCTGGGGAGGGCCAGCAGCAGGTGGCCGGGGATCAGCTTGGAGCGGACGGCGGGGTTCAGGGTCAGGCCGAAACCGGGCTTGTCGAGGTCGGCGGCGGTCAGGAAGCCCTGGGTGGGGATGGGCTCGTCGAGGAAGAGGTCACCGAAGACGGGGAGGACGCTCTTGCCGTCGGGGGAGTTGGCCAGGTACTCCTGGAAGGGGCAGTTGGGCTGCGAGATGACAAAGTGGTAGCTGTAAGGACCGCTGGCGTGGGGCACGACGGGGATATCGTAGGCGGCGGCCATGGCGGACACCTTGAGAAGCTCGGTCAGACCACCCAGCCACATAACGTCGGGCTGGATGATGTCGAGGTTGCGGCCCTCGATGAGCTTGCGGAAGCCGTAGCGGGAGTACTCGTGCTCACCCGTGGTGAACTTGATGGTGGGGTGGGCCCTCTTGATCTGCTCGAAGCCGTCGGTGTCATCGGGCGACAGAGTCTCCTCCCACCAGTTAATGTTGAGGTCCTTGCAGGCCTCGGCGAGCTCGATGATGTACGAGACGTTCAGGGACATGTAGCAGTCGACCATGAGGGGGAAGTCGGGGCCGATATCCTCGCGGTGCTTGCGGAGGTACTCGACGTTCTTCTTGAGACCGACGTGGCCCTCTGCAGGCGAGTAGGGCAGGGCGACCTTTGCGCCCCAGAAGCCCATCTCCTTGGCGGCGGTAGGCTCGGGTCCGGTGCAGTAAAAGTTGAGGCGCTCCTTGCAGGCGCCGCCAATCAGCTTGTAGACGGGCTCGTTCCTCAGCTTGCCGAGGAGATCCCACAGGGCGAGATCGATGACGGAGATGATGGCGGTGGGGAGACCCTTGCGGCCGTAGTACATGGACGAGCGGTACATCTGCTCGAACAGCAGGTTGGTGTTGCGGGGGTCGGCGCCGATCAGGAAGCGCTCGAAGTGCTGGTGGACGAGCCAGCAGGCGGGGGGGCCTGTTCAGGGACCAGAGTTAGCCATTGGCATGGTTGTGCGCGGGGTGAGTGAGAGGCAGCAGGGTTGGTGAGCCTGGGGGCTCATCTACCCCGCACCACACACCGTCCAGGGACTAAACGTACCTCCAAAGCCGGTGGCGATACCGACGGTGCCATCGGTGGCCTCAATCTCGACGAGGAAGGATCCGAGGACGTTGATGCCCCAGCTCGTCCGCGAGTTGCGGTACTTCTCCCAGATGGAAGAGGGGGTGGAGATGGGAGAGTCGATGAGCCTGCACGGCCAATGTCAGCACACTGCTCTCTGCCCGTCTTTGAGAGAGGACAGAGAGGAGCAAGAGCATCTTCGCGGCTCTCGTTCTCGTCTCGTCTCCGGGGCGGGCAGTCTTACCAGTGACCACCGGCGACGTTGTGGTAATCACCGCCGGAACCGACGCCACCAATGACGAAGGACCGGACGGCCTTGATGGTCGGGAAGTCTCTTACGGACGCCATTGTGCAGTCTCGCTTTTCAGCAGGGTAGACGGCAGTGTGAGGTTCGAGGGGTAATGGGCGCCAGCTGGAGGGGACAGAGGCGACGATGGTGATGAGTGAGGGAGGGAAGGAAGAGAGCCAGGGAGAAGTTGCACGAGGGGAGAAGACGGCCGGCTGGGAATAAATAACAAGACGGCCAGATGGCCGGCGGATCGACGTAGAGCGACCCCTCCAATGGCTTTTCCGCTGCCGATACGCCTACCTACGCGCATGGTGGGGGGGACCGGCCCGGGCGAAGCAGAGACAGGCCGTACTGTCGATGTACACCAGAATTGGTCCGTTGGCACGAAACGTGGTGAAGCGCGACGGGGCGCGCACGCCGCCGCTGGGCGCAGACCGCCCGCCGGCTGGGGGTTCGGATTTTGCGATGTCGGTGTCAAATGCACCGAAGGGGGGTGGCGCCCTGGTCCTTGGTGTCGTATGGGGGAAAACGACTGGCTGACCGTGCCGTCCCGCCATTGGGACCGGACCTTGTGACTTCAGGTCCAGGGGAACACCCGGGAAAGCCGGCGGATTGCCATGTCCGTCGAGTTTGCTTGCACCAGGCAAGACGCAAGAGACGAGGAGAGCGGTGACACCATCACAAGGCGGGGAGGGTGGCATCGGCCATCGGCAGTGCGCTTGGGGTGAAGAGCAACTGTCTCCCGTTTTGCCTGGCTAGGTGATAATTCTCCGGGCGACGAACAGCATCGGGATAAGCCGACTCAGCCCTGAACATGCTTGGCGACGGCTGTGCTGTGCTCCGACCCCTACTGCTCACCGAAGATCGATCCATCTTCCTCCCTGGCAGAGGCAACCTGAAAGACCGGTCTGGGCGCCGCCTCATGTCGAGCTGAACAGAGGGCAGAGAGCCCCTCCGGCGGATTCTCCGGGGCGACGCGAGTAAGGCGGCGGGCATTGATGGGAATGGGTGATTGACGACCGAGGCTAGGGCCGATGCTCCCCCGACAGGCCCGAAGGAACTTCGGGACCACCTCACATGTCTGACGGGGTTCCGTGATGTGGGGTGCCGCCCGTGGTCTGGCTGGGGGAATGGGCCGATACGGGGCAAGAAGTTGAAGGCGATGCAAGGCGATGCGAGATTCCGCGATGTCTGTTGCCGAGCCCGAGGGGGTTCGTCAAAGGTGACCTGTTGCGAGTACTATAAAAGGGGCATTGCCCAGGTGCACCCAACGAGGCTTGCGAGGAGATGAGAGGACCTGGTCAGTTGCAAGTTGAAGCCAGATTCGTACCAGCCCGGCTCGGAGCGAAGTTGGTGCGAGATGCAATATCGAGCATCTAGGATGACCACCTGCACGTCCTGGTAGGTAGAGTGTTTGCCTTGTCATGCAGTCCGCAATGAATGAGGCAGGTGGTATATCTAAAAATGATCAGCTGCTGGATCGTCCCTTGCTAGCATTTTGTAGTTGCCAAAGCTCACCATCTCACCAAACCGGTACCTTGCTAGTACCTTTGGTGTTTTGAGCTGCATGATGTGCCTGACCGCTTGGCGTTCATCGAGGTGCAATGTGAGGAGAGACGGAAGCTGGAGGCAGTCAGACTCCCGTTCGGCTGACTGGCCGATGCCACGTGCCGCGGGGAGGGACGGCTTGCTCCGCTGTGCTGCCAGGTCTTGAATGCACCTTCCTGCTGTACCACCGGTATTATCTGCTCTTGCTTCTTCCAAGTGATCGACTTCCTTCCAGTCATCTTCACCCACAAAGCTGGTCTTCCCCCGCATTCGTTGATTGGCTAACCCCATACTCACCCCGTCCAGTCGACTGTCGAGTCAGGGGACAGGATGGCAATCACGGGTAATATTTCTGACCTCATTTTACGAGTACATGCCGTTGCACTTTGGCAGCCCTGCCCCTTGAAATGTCCGGGCAGTTCGGATGACTGCCAGAACTTCGGGCCAGGGGGCATGAGTGCCGAGGGTCGTGCCTGCCAGATTCTTGAAGTGCGTACCAGGGGTGCATTGGCCTCGTGATCACCTCCACGACTACCACCTTCAGTCTGTCTCCAGTCTGTCTCCACGATCCGCCCAACCGAGGAGGACAAAGGCAGCTGGAAGCGAGAACAAGTGCCTTGGACTCGGAGATCCTAACCTCGGTCGGTCGTGTCAACGCCTCAGCCACGCACTTGTTGTTGACCGACTCCGAATGACTGGCAAAAGGTGCGCCGCACTGGTGCTTCTGTGATCCGGGCTCAGGCCGAGGTGCCCTCTCCAGGCTCCTTCCTTCCCCGCCCTCAATTCCCTTCCCCCCCTTTTGCCCCCTGCTTCAACTTTTTCACAACCATCTGGGGTTGGAGCGCCCCCCAGTCTCTCCTTCCCCCCCATCACCCCCAGCACCCCGGGCCCCATAGGCCCCTCCAAATCTAAAGCTCAAATGCCAATAGCATCTCTCAAATTCATCCCCCGCTCGCGACGGGTTCGGGAACAAGACGTGACGCCCCGCTTTCGAGGCAGATGAGCCGAAATTCCATTTTCCCACCTGCTCATTGTCCTGTGCCTGCTCTCCGCGCCCGGCCTTCCCCTTCTCCCTCTGCCCAACATTACCCCGAGCTCCCGCACCACGAGCTTGCAAGACACTCTCTCGCCCTGTTGCGACGAGTCTCTCCCAACCGCCCGCTCTCCGGGCATCGCGCGATCTCCCTCCGCGAGACACGCATCCGCGCATCGCACCGCACAGCACCTCGCTCTGGGCTGTCCCCCCTCCCCGACCCTACCCTACCCCCCCGGAGCTCAGTTGAAGCTCCCAAGCCCTCAGGGGGATGATGCACAACGGCCGCAATCCCTCGCCGCGAGGCACTAGCCTGCTGCCAGAACAAGATTCGGATGATGGCCAGTTTCTCAGCGGCGACGAGAACGACCATGACCCGGACGATCTCGAGTCGATGCGCCTGGGGAAGCGCAAGCGACCCATATCTGTCTCGTACGTCTTCCTGCTCTACCTAACACTCCTCTTCCTTGCCCATCTTCAACCTCTCTTGCCTGCCACGTGCAGACTCGCCGTCGCGCGCGCATCGCACGCACCCTCGGGTGTTCTTCACCAGAACACCCCCTCCACCCCCCTCGAAGCCCCGCCGTCTTCCATCTACCCGTTCCCACACGGCCCTCCGTCCTGTCTTCTCGCTGTGACTGCGTCGTTGCGCCTTCGGGTCTCCTATGCGCCGCCGCGTCTTGTCCTCTTCTCCCATATATTCCATGACCTCTCAGCCCAATGACGTCCTCGCCTGAACACGTCCCGTCCGAGAAGAGCGTCGAAGCAGAAGCTAACAGTCGCGTTCCAAGATGCGAGCTCTGCAAGCAGCGGAAAGTGAGTTAAACGCACCCCATCCGCCCTCGGGTCAAGCTACAACACCCCCCCTCGTCTTGTCCTGTTGCTGACCGTTGGCTCTCACCACCTCGCAGGTCAAGTGTGACAGAGGCCAGCCCTCCTGTGGTTGGTGCACCCGCAATGGCGCTCTTTGCGAGTACAAGGAGAGGAAGAAGCCTGGCCTCCGCGCCGGCTACGGAAGGGAGCTCGAGCAGCGCCTGGACAAGCTGGAAGAGATCCTCAGGACACATGCCGAGATCCTCCAATCCTCCTTGACCGCCGGCCAGCAACAGCACTCGGTAGCCCATCACAATGCCGCCCACAGTGTTCGCACGAGCAACCCGAGTCTGCCGAGTGACCACGGTACCCCGAGAGAAAACGTATACCGACCCTCGGAGCCTGTCCGGACGCCACAAGCTGAGACTGCCCTCTTCCTACAGAAACCCGCCTCATATCCCACCTCCTCCCAGGCCATGGATTTTGCCATGCATCCCCCGACACCAGCCATACATGAATTCCAGCAGCAGCCCATTGGCTCCATGCCGGCCCCTAATCACGTCGCTTCTCTGCAACAGCAGCAGCAGCAGCCCAGTTCGGCCGCCGCGCAAGCCTACTACGGGACAAATCAGCAGAGCCATCTACACTCCCCCGATGTTCCCATGTCGCAATCAGGTCAGAGCCCGGCCAGTCCCGACCAAGAACTCCCGCCATACGATCTCCTCTATGCGCTGGTAGACCTCTACTTCAAACACATCAACACTTGGTGCCCCATTCTGCATCGCAAAACCACTCTCGACTCCCTCTTTGGCGCAACCACAGTGGAGGAGACGGATCGGATCCTACTGCACGCCATCGTGGCCACCACCATGCGGTACTCCACCGACGCCAGGCTCACCGACGAGAGCAGGCAGCACTACCACGCAAACTCCAAGCAAAAGGTCTTGCTCTACGGCATGGAGAATTCCTCCGTCAAGTCGCTGCAGGCCCTGGTCATCCTCGCATTGGACCTCATAGGGAGCAGCAACGGCCCGCCAGGATGGAATATCATGGCCCTGATCACCCGCTCAGTCGTCCAGCTTGGGCTCGCCGTGGAAAGCAACTCATTTTCGCTTTCGCCCAACTTCACCTCCATTTACACACTCAGGGCCATGATCCTTCCGGAGCCCAGAGACTTCATCGAGGAAGAGTCGCGAAGACGCCTTTTCTGGATGATTTACCTTTTGGACCGCTACGCCACCATTGCGACGGCCTTCGAGTTTGCGCTCGATGACAAGGAGATTGACCGGACTCTGCCTTGCCGAGACGACCTCTGGATCAAGAATCAAAAGGTGGAAACCCGCTGGTTCCGCACCCATGATCATCCCGAAGAGATCAACCCCGAGTACGACGTTAACAAGCCCGAGAACCTCGGCGCCTTTTCTTACTACATCGAGATCTTGGCTATTCTCTCCAAGGTTCACAAGTTTCTCAAGCAGCCTGTGGATATCAGCGCTCTGAGCGATGTCGAGCAGTGGCAGATGCGGTACAAGGAGCTTGACAACATGTTGACTTCATGGAAATTCGGCCTTCCGGGCGAGTACGGAAACATGGCCAAACTTTTCCAACCCGGCAACAAGACACTCAACTGTGGATGGGTCATGCTTCATGCTACCTACCATACGGCGGTCATCAGGCTGCACTCGTCCGCAGCGTATCCCACCACGCGGTCACCCATCTTCACCCCCTCCTACAGCGCCTCGCAACGCTGCCACGGCGCAGTGGAGAACATTGCCGCTCTTGGCGAGTTTGTCGTCAACAACGGCCTGTTGACGAAATTGGGACCTCCCTTTGCTTTCACTCTCTGGGTGGCCGCCCGGTTGCTGCTCGTCCATGGCTCGACTGTGGAGCACAAGCTGTCACCGCAGATTCAGTTCTTCGTCGACACCCTTCGTGAGATGGGTCGTTACTGGCGGGTAGCGGCTCGGTACTGCGAGCTGCTCCAGCGGGTGCTCGATGAACACCGCGATAGCGAGAGGACCGGCGACGGCGTAACACCAAGCTCGGTCAAGATCCTGTCCGATATGCGCCGGACAGCCTTCGACCTGGACTTCCTCATCTCAAGGCAACCCCGCACGAACGGTATGCCCACCCTCAGCCGTCGGCCCAGCGTGACTCCAGCGAGGACACCCGCCCCGAATGATCTGGAGTACCTGGATGTGTTCGACTTTTTCAACGTCCCCCGCTTGCCCTTCGGAGGTGAGAATATTGCAGGTATGCAGCAGCCGCTCATGCACCCCAACGGGCAGAACGGTGTGACTCCCAGCATGGAGGGTCCCGGGGACGCGAATCAGCAGCACGCGCCGCCGCCTCAGGGTCAGGTGCACCCGCAAGTCAGCAACGAGTTCAACATCACAAATTTCATGGTTGATGCCAACAGCGACTGGCTATTCAAGCAGGAAGGTGGCAAGTATCTTCAGTAGCCCCTAAGCCACGGGGTCAGGTTATATGCAGAAGATGGTGGGTGATTTCAGTGGAAGAGCCGGAGCCTCTGGAGGAGTTTTTACGGCGGGCAACTATGATGAGCGGGATTGATACCACGACCAATGTTCAAGGCCAGCGGGGTCATGTTTCGCCTCTTATTTTGGATTGGCTTATGGGAGGGGGGCTTGGAGAGCCCAATGTACGATACCGGAGAGCGCAAAATGGGGCTTGTTCGGTACAAGTAATATGCAAGCATTTACGTACAAGATCCAGAATCAGTGCGGTATGATGTGCCGGATGACTGGCATTCATTGAGTGACTGCTCCGACATGTGCGTAGGTCAATTCTTCTGACAGGCATCCCTTTAGTCGCGAGTCTCCGCAGCAAGCGCCTTCTCAATACCATCCGCAAGAGCCTTGTGCGCTCTGGTTCCACTGTTGCGATATCGTCAGTCGCGGAGCAAGTCTTTTGCCAATTGAAGAGACTCACATATGTCCACTGTCGAACCAGAAGTACTCGGCCACCGGGACGGGACACCCAAACTGGGCGGGGTTCTCGATGACGGCAGGCCACTGGTCGCGACCAGAGCAGAAGTTGGTGATATTTGTAATGCCGTGAGGAGCAGGGTCGTCCAGAACGCCGTGCAGGAGGGTGTTGGCATCAAAAATTAGAGCCCTGGCATCATCACGCTCGGCCTCAAAGGCTGCCGACTGTGTACGCAGCTCCTCGTCCCACCAGCCGATCTCGGTGGCATTGGGACGCGGCCTGTCCCTCAGGCGGTTTGCGGGGTTACGGTCGAGCGGGGGAAGGTTGAGGAAGAGGAAGTTGTGGTAACCGGCGTCGTACAGGTCGGCCGAGGCCTTGAGGGTGGCGGCAATATTGTCGGCATATAGCTGGCGGGAGGTGAGGTTCAGGTTGTGACCGTCGTTGATATCGTTGATACCGATCCAGACGGCGATGAGGGCCTTGGACGGGTCCAGACACGTCTTGCGGCGCAGGACGGGGTCGGCCCAGGTCAAGTACTGTTGAGTTTGGTTGACCAGGGGCACCGTGAAGGGGTGGTGCAGGGGGAGGATGGACTCGGCGGTGTTGGCACCCGCGAAAGCGAAATCCCAGAGCTGTTTCTGCCCGGGACCGATGCACTCAACCGGGTAGTGCTGGCCGTCTTCAACGGCGCAGTTTGTCAGGTGTTGGATCCAGTTTGGGCCACCGGCAGATTGGGCCGTGTAGTTTTGCCAGATGAAGTTCTCGAGGAGCTCTTCGGGGGTAAAGGAGAAGTTGCCCGGGAGGTAGTCGCCGATGAAGCTGTACTTGTATCGGCCGTGTAATCCGTGGGCGTACGTGTAAGAGTCTCCAAAGGCGATTCTGGGATGGTGTCTTAGCTGGAAGCATGTTGTTTAGGGAGCTCGGATGAACTTACACATGCTTGGTGTTTGCCCAGTCGATTCCACGAGAGGCTACAAGCCCGCTGCTCAGGAGCAGCGTGCCGAGGGCAAGAAATGAACGTCCCATTGTATTTTCCAAGAGACAACAGCGGGATTCCAGGCGAAGCTCTGTGAGATGCTTGGCCAAAACTCACGGGAAGCTCCCTACCCTGGTTTATTTATCCATGCCGCTGCCGCTCCATATGAGAGATTCGTCATGAGGCATTCGGGCGAAAGGAGTGCGGCTCCATTGCGCACTTATTGGTGGAATGGCGTCGTTCCTGGAGCGATGGTGGGCCAGGGTCAGGGGCAAAAACGGCGGTCTAGTAATGTTTCCTGCAAGAAAACAAATGACGACCACAGCCGCTACCCGGAGCCCCCAGGAACCCCGAGTAGAGTTCGCGGGGAAAACGGCTCGATGCGGGGAGAGCCCCGGTTCGTGGGGGCAGCCTCGGGTCATCTGGCAGCGGAGAGCCGGGCTGCCGAGTCCGGGAACACAGGAAGGCAACAGACAGGGGATATGCCACTATCTATAGGTTGGATGTCGAACAGGCGCGTGCACAATCAAGCTTTGCTGGGATGGCATATGTTGGAAAATGGTTGAAATCGTTAAAACATCTACAGGGGTATCATGCGCCATATCTACGCCAAACTCTACGATCGAGGCTCTATCCTCTTCTACCGCTCCATACGCTCGTCAAAGATGAAGTCGACGTTGAACTTGTCGTCACCCTTCCACACCTTGGATCCCGAGTTCTGCGAGGCCACAGCTGCGCGGGCATCCGACATGAGACCACCAGGACCGCTGGCAAAGACCATGGTCCGGCCAGTCTCAGTGCTCGCCACAAACTCGCTGACCAACAGGGCAACGTCCGGGTGGCCCACGCCGGAGGACCGCAGGCTGGAG
This sequence comes from Plectosphaerella plurivora, assembly GCA_020726575.1. Taxonomy (NCBI): domain Eukaryota; kingdom Fungi; phylum Ascomycota; class Sordariomycetes; order Glomerellales; family Plectosphaerellaceae; genus Plectosphaerella; species Plectosphaerella plurivora. The sequence continues at coordinate 86,520 of JAGSXJ010000035.1, forward strand.
GGACCTCTGACGTTCTTGACCCTTGTGGCGGCGGTCTTCTCGTCATCGCCGGCTCCATCAGAGGACGGCTCGGGCGAAGGACTCAGGCTGGCAGCGTCACGGGTAGCGAAGATGCGGACGGTGACGCCCATGTCGGCCAGAGTGTCCAGCTCGGGCTTCACCCAGTCAGCGTCCCTGGAGTGGCGGACAACCCAGACGAGCTCCAGCTTGCGTTCGGGCTCGGAGGCCTTGATGCTGAGGAGTGCGGGCAGGACGTATGTGATACCGGTGCCGCCGGCAATGCAGAGAATGTTGGCTTCAGGAGTGATGTTGCGGGTGATGGCGTCGCCGTAGGGCCCAGTCAGGATGATAGGAGTGGTAGGTGTCTTGCCGTCCGCAGAGCCGTCGGCGATCTTCTTGGCAGCCAACTGGGCGACCTTCTTGGTCTCACCACTCTTGGCACGGAAGACGTACGAGTGCTTGGTGCGGCCGTTGATGGTCTCGGGGACGTTGAGGGGCGTGAAGGGGTGAGACTGGAAGATGCTGCTCTCAGAGAAGCACAGGTAGAAGTGCTGGCCCGGGTGCCAGGCCTCATGGGGGTGCTCAAAATCGAGCCTGACGACGTCCCCATGCTCCGCGTCAGGGAAGGTGGTGATGGCGCCGTGGGCAGCGACGAAACCCCTCTTGGCACCGTCAACAAAGTTGTAGTGCATCAGGAATGTGCGGGCCAGGCGGGCAGCGCGGTCGAAGAACCACAGCAGGATGCCGGGGATCAGGAAGCACTGCAGCTGCTGCCAGTGGCCGATGCAGGCGCCGATGTAGATCATGGCGAGGACGTAATGCGCCTTGCGGAAGAACTCGTAGCCGGTGAGGCGGATGACGGGGGCCAGTGAGAGGACGTAGATCAGAAGCAGCAAGATCATGGCCACGACGCCCCAGATCATATAAAGCTGAACGATCCACTTTGCGGCGACCTGAGGCTGGGGCTGGTAGAGCTTGACCTCGATGACGGTCCAGCCGATGGTGTGGACGACGGATTGGATGACGATGATGTAGCCGAGCCAGCGGTGGAGGAAGTTGAAGTTCTGGTAGGGGATACCAGTCAGGATGGACAGCAGGGACTCGCGGTTGGCGAGCATGATGGAGAGGGGTGTCAGGGCGTAGGCGAGGACACCGACGCGGTCGGAGAAGGGGCCCAGGGAGGAGCGGGTGTTGTACAGGCCGGGGTTGGCCTTGACAGGCGTGATCCAAATGCCGTAGACCATGCCGCAGAAGGAGAAGATGGTCAGGTAGCCGGCGAAGATGGCGAGGATGGTGACCTGCAGACGGGTGGTGCGGCCGAAGATGGGGCGCCACATGTCTGCTAGGAAGAAGCGGTTGAGATGTGCCCAGGCGGCGTGACGGAGACGGGTGACGGTGCCTTCAGACTTGCGGCCGGCCTCGACGTCGCTGGCGCGAGCGGCGGCGAGAGTCTGCTGCTGGTGACGAGCAGACAGAGGTGGCAGGGCGCGGCGGACAAGGGCCCAGATGAGGAGGATGCCGCCGATAGAGGCCCATAGAATGCCGGTGTAGACCATGCCTACATCGTGAGCGTCGTAAACGACGTCCAGATAGGTACATGAGCCCGGGTCGTTGACGCAGGGGACGACGCGGTCAGCGTATCCCCAGTGGTGGATGACGGACTCTGCGGCATCGTGATCCTGGATGTGCTGGCGGGCGACGAGGACGGAGGGGGTGACGGCGTCCATTATGAGAAGACGCTGTACTCTCTGTACCCGATGAGTTGAAGTCAAGGTCAGGGGGGGATCGGTCTGCTTGGCCGAGAGACTGGCAGCAGTAGGAGAGGCGGCGAGGAGGCCATCTTAAACGCTGGCGTCATGTCGTTGGCCATGGCGGTTGTAGGCAAGGTAGGGGTCTGGTCTCGGCCTTGCGGCGGCGATGTGAGCAAGTTTATTTTTTACGGGGCGGGTGAGTCCGTTTCGAGCCCGTCTGGGATCTCGGCCTCGTGGGGTTGCTGGGCCTGTTCGCCTGGGGGTGGTGTGGTTCTTGGTGTGGCCGACCCGACCCTTGAAAATTGGTGGTTCGCCAGATATTAGCACCAGTGCCCGCTCGAGCTGCCCCACCAGTAGCGGTTACAGTGGAGGGGCAGCACCCCGTACAAGAAAGTGTGGCGACTCTGATCATCACTTCACTCGGAGAAGGAATATCTGGCCAAGGTAAGTAGATGAAATACAACCACACATGATCAGTAACTGTTGATGGCTTCCATATTATCAATCTAATCTGAACAGTGAGAGCCGGACCCAGGCGGAGAATTACACAGCGATTGCCGGAAGAGGCGCCCAACCAGGCGGAGGTGTGCCTCCTTGTAATATCGCCCGACCACCGCCGGTAGACACCCCGCAATCAGTTCGGGCAACTTGCGCACTTATCATCTATCTCATCGGTGTGCATCGTGGCGTGAAATGTCGACGCCTCTGCCGCTCGGCAACGCATGGTCAGCAATGGTCAACCTGCGCAATCGGCAGACAGGCGTATTGACCTGCCCATCCGGGTATCTTTCTCTCTTCTTCTTGGCCAGTACCCGTCCCTGTTCCCCCTCTCCCAAGAACCGAAATATTGTCCGCACTGCTTGGCTGCGCAGGTATGCGTGAGTTAGTTTGAGGCAGTTAGTGGATCACAGCGAAGCATTGGCACGCCCGGCTAGACCCTCCGGGGATTCCCCGTGTCCACCGCCCCAGCGTCGCCAGCCAATCTAGCGTGCGACAGTTTGAGAAGGAAAGAGGCAGGTGCTGTCGATCTCGGACCCCTGGTGGCGGGGCGGGGGCCGCTTGCGACGGGTTACAGGGGGCCCGAATGGCGTACCAGTAGAAGCCCCCGCCAGGGGAGCTTCACCACTGCTGGGTCGGTTTCCGTCGAGTGGATTCGACTGTTGGCGTGCGCAAGTTTCGAGCGGGTTGATTCATCACCGACGGCTTCACCAAAGTTCTTGTCGCGCCATGCTGATCGTGGACTTCTTATCTCTTCCTCCCTACAACCTGCCTCGCCAGTTTTGCTTCTGACTTCATTGTGCTCGTCAAGTCACTTCTCTCCAGTGCCTCTGACCTGCCAACCTCGCGACCTCGAGCTTGCGACTTCTACCCCTCTCACCGCAATCATGTCGCACGCTATGGCCGCCGGCGATGGCGTCGAGTGCAAGGTCTCCGTACGTCACTCTCCTACCCATTGCCCAATGTCTTCCCCCGCTAACCGTCGACTTTTCTACAGATGCTCTGGAACTGGTTCACGATCGATGCCTGCTTCCTCTCCGAATCCTGGCACATCAAGAACAACGGCGCCTTCGCCGCGAGCTGCATCGGCGTCGCACTCCTGACCGTCTGTCTCGAGGTCGTCCGCCGCCTGGGCAAGGAATACGACGCCCTCCTCCTCCGCCAGTTCCACGCCCGCGCTGCCGAGCTCGCCGCCCTCCCCAAGGCCCAGCAGTCCACCACTTGCTGCGACAACAACGACCAGCCAACCTCGGTCGCCAAGCCCGTCCTCATCTTCCGCGCCTCCCCTCTCGAGCAGCTGATCCGCTCCATTCTCCACGCAACCTTCTTCGGCCTCGCTTATATCATCATGCTGTTGGCTATGTACTACAATGGCTTCATCATCATTTCGATTATTCTCGGCGCCGGTCTTGGAAAGTACCTTTGCGACTGGCTGGTCTACAAGGTCAATGTCGCCGACGCGACAATGGCAAAGGGCGTCGAGGAACCCACCGGCTGCTGTGGCTGAGCTGGCAGGCCGATCCACCGGTGTGCTGTTTATTCCAACTGTAAAGCGTTATTTTGTTGTTTTCTGGAGTTATACCCCGGCCAAGTAGACAGGCGTAGAGATCATGGTCAGTTGATCAACACGAGATTACGAACACGTGCTTCCTGCGGGTGATGTCAGTGTGGCTTTTGATTCAGAGAAGCCCCGGAACGCCATGGCCATGGGACGATCATCTACGGAACCGGTCAGACATTCTCACTTGGACCTCCTGGAAGCAGCCGACACTGCAGATAAGCTACACTCGCCAAGCTACGATTCTGACCAGAGCCAATATGCCAATCAGCCCAGCAAAGGATCCGAATCGATTACAGGAAAATCACATCTCCCGCCCTCTACAGACACCGTTGAGATTTCCCAGGAGCGTGCGGGGGCGGCGGCGGCGGCGGCGAGGCCGCTCCGGTGCCGGGAATGATCGGCGTCCGGGCTCAATGTCCCAGAACACCAGCCGAACCTTGACTGCGGACGGCCGGATTTCGAACGACGGAAGCCACAACTGCATCATTATCAGGTAGCCACATGTGTGGTGACATGTGCTCTTTCGGGCATAAAAAGTATCGTCTATCTGAGGTATCGGGTCAAAGTACAGGCCATGCTCGTTTCTGCCACTTCCGCAATGCCTTGTCTCCCAATGCAACCGTCCCTCGCAATGCTATGCTAACGTAACGCCGTTCCCATGTGTCCATCTTTATCAAATTCACGGTTCCCGTCCCTCACCGTTACAGCTTTCCCGCCGGGGCGTGAACACCGTGGAAGCCTAGGCCAACTGCCATGGGACACTCAGCCCGACCAAGCTCCTGTAGAGTCTTTGCATCCAAGCAGAGAAGATAACTCCGTCTCGCTCCCCCGTCGAGGACGACGATGAGCAGCACACCGTCGTCTTCCGCCAGGACCTCACCCTCGGCCGCCGGCCGTGGCACAAATATGGGCTCGCCAGGTGTGTGACCGTACGGACAGCCGTACAGAAGAGCCTCCTGAGTGTCGACGTCCGTCTTGACGATGGTGTCAAGAAGAGTGCTGCGCCCACGGTTGGAGAGGCTATAGACGTAGCGGTACCGCTTGCACTGATATGCCGGGTTGATTGTCGGGAGCTCACCCACGTGTGGCGACGGCACCGCAAGTATCAGTTCGGCCGTGCTATGGACCGGTCGTGCGAGATTCTTCTTGCCCGCGCCGGGAAGATGAAAACGGAGGCGAGAAAGGCGAGCCACGGCATTTCGCATCCTGTCACCTTGGCTCCACCAGGTGGCCGTGGCGCCCTCGCGGTTCAGAAGAACGTCGTAGTAGAAGCCGCGCATGACGTCTTGGTCTCGGTAGTCAATGACGTCGCAGTAAATATCGGTGCCAGAGCCGTCAGGGGACGCCTCTTCAAACGAGTTGACCGAGTGGAAGAAGAAGGCCGCTGGGCTGTCAAAAGTGGCCACCAGCCCCTCGTTGCCTCTGCGGTCGATGACGAGCCACTTGCACGGCTTGGACTTGTCGAACGCGCAGATGGCGTCCAGGAGGTTGCGCTCCAGCGGCACGCTGAGTCCGTATAACCCGTAGTGCGCGACGGGAACGCACAGAACGACATAGTTGGCGGTCATGAAGAAGCTGTGGATGTAGGCACCTTTAATGCTCGGATCGCAGATGGTGGCGAGGATGTCGGTCTTTCCTGTGGCGGCGCTGACCCTGAAAACCCTGTACGTGGACGCCCTTCCGCCAAAGTCAAGGTTGAAGTTGTACATATCTCCCGTCTCGGGATCACGCTGGGCATGGGCGCAGGAGCTGGGCCCCTTGAGAGATGGGTGAAGGTCTGACTGCCTGGCGATACCAATGGGCTCCAGGGTAACTGGGTCCATCTCGAGAAAGGGGCTGGCATCGGTGCTGGCCCAGACGCCGTTCCGGTGGCCGCCTGAAGATAGGGCCTGCTTGCCGCCATGTTTCGGCTTCGTCAGGTTGGGCATGTTGGTATGAACGGCAACGCAGATGTTCTCGGTAGGGTCGGCCGGTTGGAACATGCTCATCATCTTGCCAAAGAGGCCAATGCACGGGTCTCTGCGCTGACCAAATGTGAAGGAGTTGCCCAGACCCTTGGCCTTGATCCTCTCGATATGACCCTTAGCCTGGTGCCGGGAGGAGTAGGTGACCCTGGTCTTGCTGCCGGAGCTGGCAGGCTCATTTGCAATAATGTCGAATCGGTGAGTGTGGGCAAACCCATCGAACCAATGTGTGACGTAGTGTGTGCCTTTGGGGGTATTCTCGACCTTGCATCCGCCAGGGCCCGTGCGAAAGAGAGAGCCAGCAGCCCAGGTTGGTATATCGCCATGAACGACCAGCTCGAGGGGACCGCGCTCTTCTGTCAACCCGTCAAACTAGGTTGTGAGTTAGCAGGAGCGAAGAGGATGAACGTTAGGGACAGTATGGAGGTATATACCCCAGCTTCGTTTGGCCAGGATTTGTAGGCCTGAGAGGACATGTTGTCGATGAACTCTTGTTCATCCGCGGCCTGATCCTGAGCCGTGCGTCGCACCGGCACGACGGCAACGGTGAGTGTCTGCTGAGAAGACATATCGGGCATGAAAGTATGTAATCGAATGGAAGATTGCAATTTCCTTGGGAAGGCGCGAGGTATCTGGCGGTTGTTATGTACCGAAGAGACTGGCTGGTGGGGATTTCGCCTTCTCATATAAGGGGCTATCAGCCACCGCCAGCCAAACGAGTGCCTGGCGGTCAATATTAAAGTGAAACAGACAAGTTCGCAGCCTTGCCGGGACTCAGGCTGCAAGATGCCGTCGAATATTGATCAGCACCAAGGCAGCATGGAGTGTTGCGCCGCAGCAAGTGCCCTAGGCGACGTGTGTGTGTAACCCGAGGCCAGGGGAGGCTAACGAAGGCGGAATATTTCCCGGCTTTGTATATCAGGTGGCTTGATCTGCGGTGCGACTTGTGGCCATGGGCACAGGAATACGCGTGGTTGAGGGAGTGGCAGGGAGGCGAGTCGGCTCTTTGAGAGGACGGTGGGTGAGTGTGTCCGGATGCAGGCAGGAGGCAACTAAAACGCGGGCACCCGAGAGAGAATAAACAAACAGCAGTCTGCCCGGTTTGTAACGTAGGTAGAAGACGAAGGATAAGGCACACTAATCAACACGGGTGTATTTGTTGACGTGATGTAGCGGTCAGAGACATGAGAAGCGGCTTGAACGGGGAGGGCGTCGCCAGAAGGACCCCGAAGGTCGGGTGGGAGGCTCAAGCGCCAAGCACAACGATCTCGCCCCTCGGCCATGCCACGAGACCGAAACGGATGTGAGGGACTCGGTTTTAGCGTGCCTCAGCAGACGAAGAGAGAGTGCAAGACAACTGACACGACAGCGCGGAATGGGGCCGGGTGGCTTTTGGCGGAGCTAGCTTAGGACGGACTATGCCGTGCAAGTACAGCACACCTCTCCTACCAGATTGTTCCCAGCAGGAAAGAGCGACCAGCAGCAGCTCACAGAAGAGTGGCTTTGCTTTGCAACTGTCTGTTTGTCTGCCTGCCTTCACGGGTGTCCCGGATGATGACGGGGATGCTGATGGGGCGACATGTCTGTGACGGCGTCATCGATTTCTCGCAGGCGGCCGCAGTCGCTGCTAGGGTTCGAGCCTTGGCGGGCATTTCGCTGCTGGGTCATCTCGACATGAGGCAAAGCTTCTCATCTCTTTTTGAAGCGAGGGAGCGCGCGCAGTCTGTCGTGTGCCGGATACCAAAGAAGGCCAAGGTTGAGAGGCGTACAGTACGCACGTAACGTGGCGTTTCGTCCGGCGGTAACGGCGCCGCTCGCGTCGATGGGAAGGTGCATTGGAGCTGCAAAGACCAGATCGGAATAGTCCAGGTAATGCTCCCGAGTCATGGAACGAGAACGAGACGCAAGTGGCCCAGTCAGGAGGACACTTCGACTGGACTTTTGCGCAGCGTCGAAACCCGGCATCGGGTAAAATCAGTATTCCCTGTCTCAAATGAATGGGAAAGAACGACTTCACATTCGCATCATGTCCGAAAGTCTAGGCGCCACAAAACAGGCGAGCGTTGTTGCCTCTTCGGGGAAAGCCCCATCAACCAACTCCAAGTGCCCGCCTTCCTCGCTAAAGTTATCCAATCACAGCGGACCCGAGTCAGCGGAACTGCCACCGGACGATGGACCCCGGGCATCACAGCACATGGCTCGTGCATCCAAATCCGCAGGCCGGCAGATATCACCCTAACAGATCATCACAGCCAGTATGTGTCTTTACGATATCATCTCACCGCTGACCTGAACTGAACCCACCGCCTCGGGACGCCGACAACTTTCACTTCCGCTCCACGACAACACACTCGTCTGTGGTGATTTGCTCAATGTCCCGCCTCCACATCTTCACATCACCGCCCAATGTCTGATCTCCGTACGCGAATAAGAGATCCAATTCCGCCGCGCGAGGCCGCCTCCCCCGTGGCGGTGAGCTCGTGCTCAGTACACGATCCTGGCGTTGGACAGGGTCATGCCTGGCGCCTCCGACGAGACGCGTAGTATCAGAATCCAATGCCTTGCAGACTAGCCGAGCATCAACGCCCTCCTGTCAAAACCTATACCAGAATCTGCCCTCTAGAAACCCTCATACATCAGCGCCATCGGGTTGTCCAGGAAGCCCTCATCTACCTCATCCTCCATGGATTCTATCTTCCAGCCGAGGTATACAGGCATGAACTCCCCTCTGTCTTCCAACTCGTGGTAATCCCTGCACACGGGACACTTCCACGGCCCACGCGGTAGCTTCGTTGCCCATAAATTGAAGAGACAGCGCTGGCCAAAGACGTGCCTACAGCGCGTTATCCGAACCGGGATCTCTCCCGTTTTGAACCGGGAGTTCTCTGGGAAGAACGGCGCATAAAATCTCTTGTCCTTGAAGAAGCGGTCGCCCTCGTCGAGGATCGTCGGTCCTACCGCCGCCGCCTGTACCGGCGGGCTGCGAGGTTCGTCTCGCTGACCAGGGGCGTCATAGTAGTGCTTGCAGCAAAGGGGACACACCCGATCACATTCGTCCAAAGCGTCGTACTCGTCCTTGCTAAGGACGCTCGTCGTCCCTCGGAAGTACGCCTCGATTTTCAAGACCTTGTGGTTGTCGGTATGCCACCAGCTCTTGCAACTGTTCACCCAGCGCATGGTCCTGCTCTGCATCCGCCGGATCAGATCAAGCTTCTGATTTGTGTTGACTTGGTCGAAGAGACGTTGTAGACTTGGATGACAGTATTCTAGTCCACAGACACCCCTCACAAGATGCTTCAAGATGTGGCCAAGTCGTATGTGCGAGATCCCGACGTCTTCCACAATGAAGTTCGCCAGCATTCTGCAAATACCAAGCTCTCGCCAAAAAGGCTGGGGGTTTTGCACCATGCCTGGGTACGCGGCTCGTGCCCTGGCAACTGCAACGCCTCAAGGTTAGCAGTTTCCTCTACATACGGGATCCCCACGTCGAGTGATATCATACCAGCTTCTTTCTGAGCATGCTTGCGGGCCGTATCGAAAACCACACTGGCCGCCAGCAGTTCATTCGTTGTCCTCGGGGGGCAACGCGCACGACCCTCTCGAAATAGAGTCCCATTATGGCGAGATCTCAGCAATCTGGCTGCTGCATAGGTCCAAGTTTCGAACTCTGGGCGACGGAATCTCTCGTCGTGCATCAGCTGCATCCGTATGCGCTCGTTGATGTTGTACCGACAGGCGCTCGCTGGGTTGTATCTGAACATCTCATCCCGGTCGACCTGTGCGTCGCAACTGCACCGAAGCTCTTCATGGCTGTGCTCCTTGCACAAATCCTCTTCCTGCATCTGGGTCCAGTAGCCCTTGAGCTCCTCGAGAGATTCGGAGCGCCCATTGGTAGCTGCTGAGGTCAGGGAGCCCGCCTCCCCTGCGAACACGACCAGGCTCAGGAATCTCGCCCATTGCCCTATGTACAGATCCAGCAGGTTCCCTTCCGGTGTGTTCAGGGTGTCATAGTCCCCGCCGGTGATCTGAATGTGACCTGGGTCGGCATGTTGCACCAACTCGGACCCGCCGGTACACGCTGGGCAAGCATATCCATAGTCTTTCTCTCGTCGCTCCCAGAGGGTCTTTGGGCACACCGCCAGACTGGCGCAGAGGATTTTGTATTTGAGCCGGTGGACCACCCAGCCATCATCCTTGTTGGGGCAGCGATAAGTCCGTACATCTCGGATACACATGATGGAGCTGTCCTTGTCGTTACCGTCGGGGCTAAGTCGAGTCTGGTCGGGTGACGTTTCGAAAACAGAAGTAGATATCGTCGGTAGAAGCGTGTGAGCTGGTGGTTTCGCTCATCGTGACACCCTCCAGCTTTTGAGATCCCGCTCTGCCTTTGTTTGAATGGCAGCTATGTGCCACACGGGGCCTAGACGACCCGACAAGAGACGTGCTTCGACACACATCGGGCTCCTTTGGGCTAGGAGTTGGGAACAATAACATCCCTCGCGTGCCTCGGCGCCTCCGAGGGTTTGCATCAGCCTTTGTTTTAGAGATTCATTCTGATGGTATCTATGTCTTCAAACCCATCACAAAGGAGCCCTGAACGGACAACCGGGATGTAAAACGCCCCCGGCAGGGTCTCAAGGTGATACTTTCAAGTATGAAAATGAAAACGTCGCCGTCGCTTTGGATAATTTCCCATGGCCTATTATCTCGCGGGGCTTGTTGTATCCCTAGACCGAACCTGTATCGAAGAACCTGCTGCATCCGATAGGCATGCCGTGTCGCGGAACCTGTTACATCCAGCTAAACGTATCAAAGCAGCAGAGGGGCTAGTACCTTATCCAAGCAATAAGTTTGCATTCATTCCCGCCAAAAGAGATATCGTGTCAGAGAAGGACATGATCTCATTCTAGTGCGAGAAAGATAGGCACTCGAGCGCCAGCATGTGGGAAAGATCCAATGCGCCCCCAAGCCAGCGATCGCAATGCATTGAAACAGACGAAAGAACCAATCTCAGTCTCCAACCCTAGTCGCCGCCGGGTATCCCAACAAAGAGAACAAGGCCTCGAGACCATAGTTGGGCCCCTGCACCCTCCTCCCTACATCGGTCGCAAAGAAGCTCGGCTCTCAGGATATCTGCTTCCGGATGATTAGCACCTGCCCCCAAGCGAAAGAGCAAGGGGATGATGGACATACAGCCGGGGACTGCCTCACGACTCGAGTCTTTCCTTGGCGCGGTCGATGCTGTCGTAGGAGCCGACCGACCACAAAGACGCATTGTCGACATCCGCCCTGGCTCGAGTCTCAGGGGCAGACGGGGAGACGCAAGGGGCGGGAGAAGACGACGTCCCCGACTTCTTTCCCACTACGGCCTTGAGCTTGTCGCGCAGGGAGCTCTTCTCCTTGGGAGCAGACTTGTAAATAGTCGGCATGGGGTAGGCGGAAACCATCTTGGCAGTTGGAGGTGAGGAGGCAGCTCAGGAAGAGATGGCTGTAGCTCTGATGAATGCGCGAGGCGGCAGGACGAGAATGTGACAGAGAAAGTGCGCGCAGTCGAAGGCCAGACGGGGCTTCACCGAGGCATCGGCGCTCCTTATACCTCTTACGCAATCTTGCACATCCCCAGGCTCTCGCCCTGCCGACACTGTCACCTCGTGCTTGGCTTGTCAGTCAGTCCCCCTCCCTGACGCCCGCGACGTCAACATGGAGGGGTCCCCTCGGCGCGAATCCTCTCTGGTCGTGATGCACAGGTGGCGTCGAACGCCGACATGCCCTTGCCAATGGCACCGCAGCCATCACACGTCCCAACCGGCACTTCAGCCAGTCACGGCAGATATGAGCCCACCCTCGGGCGCTGGCCGTGAGGGTGGCCTCCAAGCACCCAAGAACGCCAGAAGGTGGAAAATCCTGATAAAAAACGAGTCATTCGGTGCCAACCGTGGAAGACGGCTTGCCCAGGCGTGCGGGGGCATCTTGGGAGACATTGGCGAAGCGAGCCACTGAGCATACGCTTCACTTGTTAGGAGGGAGCGGTCGGGCTCCTTTGTGTTGGTCGCTTGTTATCTCCGTCAGGGTGGATGGCATCGGTTGCTCAGTCATTTGTCACTGAGCCGATGCTATCACCGCACGGCCGGAGCTCCATCGAATCGGGGAAACTTTCGCGATGACGACGTGAGATGTACGCCAAGAGTGGTGCTCCTGGAGGCCCGGCCTTATGCATGTTTGATGGACCCCCATCAAGCACATCTGCCGCCCGGCCTCACTCGAGGTACTGGGTCTCTCTTACGGGCCACACCCCTCCTCAGCACAGCTAATATGCGGCATGTCCGAATCGGCGACATTCAACTGATGCGGATGCTTATCGTGGGCGCCGAGGCTGCCGGCCTACACCGACTCGTGAAGTCGTGTGACGAGACCAATGCGTACAGCCACCACAAGGTTGACAGTCGACTTGACCTCCAACCAACATGGTGTCCGCAGCATGGGGGAACATCACCGGTCGGGGCCCGGCCTGCGTGGTCAACACGTCGAGTCAAGATGTTTTCTCGCCCCAAACATCCCTACTAGTACACACTGGTTGCCCGCTGGTGTTGCCACAAAGACCGAGCGAGGCTCTATGAACCTGCAAGGATGATGAATAAATATCTTCTAGAAGCCTGACATCAGCGACTGGAATTTTTGTAGGGCAGTAGTCAGGGGTTGATGCGCAAGCGATGAAAGGCTATACTAGCCGGGGTCGGATCGAGACCCTCTACGAACAGTTTGTGTGGCAAGCTCCCATAAGTCCGAAGACAACCGTGCAAGTCGCACTTAGATGTTTCTTGAAGTCAGCTGTCCGGATGAATCTTTGGAAGCCTGTTCAGAAGTTGAAGCTGATGAAGTGTCGTCGGCGTTGTAGCGGGTCCGAAACACACCGAACTCTCGGTGCAGTGCACTGGCAGTGACGCCAGCGGCCAGAGCTCGGGCCCCTGTGCCTGTCTCGCCAACAGCCTGAGCCTAAGATTCCACCCCGCAACACCTCCGAAAGTAAACAATCTCGATTGACACCTCCCCGACCAACGATTGCGACCAGAGCGAACCCCGCGACCCATTGCAATGGCCCCCAAAGAAGCCGAAAAGGACAGCTCAAAGGTCCACAAGCTTGCGCTGAGAGGAAGCGCGAAGCTGGTGGCCGAGTTTGTACGTCCATGCCTCTTGCTGCCCCGCGATGCTTTCATCCAGACTTCAGCTAACAACACCTCCCAACAGTTCCAATACTCCATACACACGATTCTGTACGACTCTGTCAAGCCCGAAGAACCAATCGACCGACTCTAACATGCGCTTAGCTTCCAACGAGGAGTCTACCCGGCAGAGGACTTCACAGCGTACGCCGCCCGCCCCGAAAACACCCTACATCATTAGACTGACCATCTGTGCCAACAGGGTCAAGAAGTATGGCCTCAACATGCTCGGTTCGTCTCAAAACACTCCCATGAAATACACGACATTGAACCCACAGAGCTAACTGCTCCAAGTCTCCGCCGACGACCAAGTCAAGGCATACATCAAGAAGATCATGAGCCAGCTCGATCGCTGGATGAAGTACGGCAAAATCTCCAAGCTCGTCATCGTCATCACAAGCAAAGAGACGGGCGAGCACGTCGAGCGCTGGCAGTTTGACGTCCAGATCTTCGGCGGCTCCAAATCCAAATCCTCAAAGAGCGCTTCCAAGGCCGCAGACCAGGAAAATGCCGCCCCAGAGTACGTCAAGCCTTCCCTTCCACCCCCGCCTGGATTCCAACCAGACTGACCGCTTCGTGATCTACAGGGGCTCTGCTGGCGCTGCCCCGCCCGAAAAGACCGAAAAGGAGATCCAGGACGAAATCGCAGCCATCTTCCGCCAGATCACCGCGTCCGTCACCTTCCTCCCACAGCTGTCCGACGAGTGCACCTTCAACGTGCTCGTCTACGCCGATGCCGATAGCGAAGTACCAGTAGAATGGGGCGACAGCGACGCAAAGGAGATTGTCGATGGCGAAAAGGTCCAGCTGCGCGGCTTCAGCACCAGCAACCACCGTGTCGATACCCTCGTCAGCTACCGCCTGGCGGACTAGCAGGCCTTGCTGGACGGAGAGCTTCGGGGTCGCGTTCGGACTGTCTCCCAAAGCTCTTCACTTTATTGTTGCAATGGACATGACCGGCGCTCGGTGTTAGTCGGCGAAAAGGGGCTCTAGATCCTCGCCAAGTCATGCATGGCTCATGGGCTGGCTGGTTTAGCATCATTTTACTTCAGGTTAGGCTATGGTTTGTTTTCATGTACAGCGTGCTCTATGATGCACCCATCTATCCCTCTGATTCCCGGTTTCCCTCATTCCCCCTTAATGTGTTTTCGCCAATGGCTGTTCTCATCCGACTCGGACGCTTTCATGGTCTTCGTCGCTGTCGCCGCCGTGGGTATCATCACCTCGAACCCAAAGTCTCAACTGAACGCCGTCCTCGCTCCAATGCAACCCCGTTCGCAGGCTGTATCTAGGCCCTCTTGAAAAAGTACACATAGGCAAACTTGCGCATCTCCTCGACGTTGCCAGCCTCGACGACCTTCTCATCGTTGAACAGTACCCACGATCCGGCAGGACCGTCGGCTTCGGACCTGCGGATGAAGGAGACGTAGTGACTGTAATGTGGTTAGCCAGGCGAAATGGATCCGTAGGCGTTGCTAGTTTGACTTACCCAGCGTGGATGCTCGTGCCCTTGTGGCACACGATGGACCGGAGTTGGAAGTTGGCAGGCAGGTCGGTACGGCCAGCAGGCTCCTTCGCCTTGGGCGGCTCCGCCGATGCCTCATCCTCGAAGAGGCCCTGGTCGTCGGGGTGGCTGAACAGCCACTCGACTGCCCGTTCAACATCGCCACCTGTCTCCTTGAGCGCCTTCTTGGCTTGGGGTGGCCCAAAGCCCATGGCGCCCAGCATCTCAATCTTCTCCGCGTCTGCGGCTGGGTCACCACCAGCGGCTCCACTGCCGAGGTCAAGGGGCAGGTCGATATCTGGGTCTTCCATGTGTCCAAACAGCCACTCCATGGCTGCGTTGGCGTCGGAGTTGCCTGTGGCGTGCAGTGCCCGTTCGCAACGGTTGCGAGGGAAGCCCATGGCTTCAAGTGTGGCAACCGCCTCTGCGTTGGGCACAAAGGCCGGCGCCGCCTCCTTGGCCTCATCGGGCAGCGCCTCCTCGCCAGGCTGCATTCCGCTGGAAAGGTACTGATCAAGCGGGAACGCCTCGTTGGGCACAATGATCGGCACGTCAATCTTGACGGGAACCCAGTTGACCTCGGCCATCTTGTTCACAACGACGGCCAGGACTTCAGGGAAAGTCTTGAACATGGAGCGCATCGTGTAGCCGTCCTTGCTTCCGCAGGCTGAACAAGTGAGCTCCACTCTCTCCGTGGCGGTAAAGGAGTCCAGACACTCCTTGAGTGCGACGGGCTTGTACTGTACACCCTGGTCCTCAGCACCCTCCGCAACGGGCAGCTTCTCAAGCGGCACGTTGAGGATGATGTTGTCCTGTTCGACAGACTGGTAGCGGACCTTCTTGCAGCCAAGACACTGCAGCCGGCGCTCAATCTCGAAGCGGAACTGTTGTGTGGGGTCCTGAAGCCCGGCAGGGTGTGAGGACCTGGTAATAAGCTTGAAGAGATGCTGCATGAGGTCGTAGGCATCCTGCTGCCTCATGGTCGAGAACTCGGCGTGGCCCCGACCGATGAGGTGCTTCAGCATGGCAGGTGCCAGACCCTTCTGATGCGGGACCTCGGGCGAATGCTCCGAGATGAGGATATCCGAGTCAGGCTTGGAATAACGGCCAGAGAGGAGACCGTCGGCCACCTTTCTGAGCTGTGTCTCCAAGTCGACGGCTGGGTCTTCGACAATAGGCAGTTCGAGGTCTGCTTGGAAGTAGCGGGCCTGGAACGAGGGCATATCGAAGAGACATTGGAGGATGCTGGCGAGATAGCAGCTGTTGCCGAGGTTCTTGAGGCCCGTCAAACCCGGTCCGTAGAGGGGTCGGAGCTCCTTGCCATCCTCGGTGGTCATACTGAACTCCCACCGCAGGTTCTGCTCGATCTGCATCTCCGTCAAGCTCTTCTCCGTCTTTTGCTGGTTGGCAAGAATGATGCCCCAGTGGGCAAGGTGCTGGCCAAGGTCGCTGTCGATCCTCTCTTCGTCGCACTTGTAGCAGTATACGTCGGCAGTGCCTTCAGGCGTGATGGAGCCGAGCTTGACAGCGACGCCATGTCCAACCTCGTTCGCGTGGCCCAGGGCGTGCGAGTTGCCGTCGACACCGCCCATCTGCTTCCTGCCACATCCAAGGTTTCCACACTCGAGGCACAGCCAGAGGTTCTCCTTGAGATCGCAAGCCGAGCAGTGACCCAGGGCACCGGACTGGATAGTCTGGGCCGGGGTCTGCTGGAGCATGAGGATGTGCTCGCAGCTCGTGAGCTCCTGCTCCCACGCCTTGACCTCCTCCTTGCGAGAGAAAGTGTTTGCCTTCAAAACGCCCTCGATGACGGGAGCAAGCTTGGCGTCCGACTTGTCGAGCTCAAGATCACACTCGAGGCACTTGGCGGTGGTATGGGTATCATATCGGTCCTCTTCCGTCTCGGCGGCGATGGAGAGCTTGGACATTTTCTGGGGAGGCTCATCTCGGGACACAATCTTGCGAGTTCGTCGGATATTCAGGGCCAGGGGGTGGCTTCGGAGGACGCAGTGGAGAGCGGCATGGTTTCGTTCAGCGGTGCAGCCTCCGTTGAAGCACTCGAGGCAGACATCCAGGCCGGATGGGTCATCCTGCACGTGTCAGCGGCGGCGAAGGGGAAGCTCCGAGGGAAACTCACGATCGAGTCGAAGCACTGGGTGCAGTCTTCGCGGTAGACTGACTGTGCAGGAGTCGGTGACCGCAGGTCTGTTTGGTCAGCTCGAGCCAGGCTTCCAACGGGGCGGGAGTGACGTACTTGCACCTTCGAGATGCGGGCAGGCCATTTTGAGAGTTTGATGCAACCAGATGTAGTGGTAGAATGACCGGCTACGCGTGGAACAAGAAGCCGGGGTTGCAGCGTCTTTGCTTGTGAGCTTGCTTGTATGGTGGATTGTGATGTTGTAAGCTGCGCTGCTCCAAGCAACGAGGGGCAACTTTGGTGGTGACCACACACTGACCGGCTGCACAGCACCTGTGGAGCTCTCTGCGACAGAGGAGCTCTGCCCCGCAAACAGCCCCTAGCACGGCAACTCTAGGCAGCCAAAACGTCGGTACTGTGTTCACGTAATCAGACCTCGTGGTCCAAGTGTTTTCTTCGCCGCTTTGGTCGTTGCTCCTCAAATTGTATGCGACCCGTCCAATCGGATGTACTTCGCGGGGTTTCGGGGTCTTATCAATCAGATCCCGTCCACGTGACTGGATTGGTTGCTCTCTGAGCTTCGCTTCTCCGAGGGCCGAGCGGGCAATGACTTAATGCCCGATAATCGGCAATTTGATTGGCAGCCACCGAGATCGCTGGCCCGTCATCACAGGCTCAAGTCCCGCATTTCCATCTTTTTTGAAGTGCCTTTGCCTCCCTCCTCCTCTTTCGTTGACGTTATCATTGTAAGACCTACAGCTCTCATCAACCACCCTCTCCCACGACGACCCTCAATCCAGCGACGCACTTTTTCGACTTTCAGCTAGTCGAAACAATCAGCAACCACCCCTTTCCGACCACGTATCCATCCATCCATTCCTAGGACCGCCACGATGCTCTCCAGGACCCTCCGCGCCGTTTCGCGCTCTGCGCTCGCGACTCCCCTGCGCCCTACCACCATCGCCCCCCGACAGATCGCTCCCGCCGTTTCCATCACGGCGAAGCGGGCATACCACGAGAAGGTGCTGGACCACTACTCCAGGCGTATGTTGGCCCCGTACACCCCAATATATGAAGGAATATCTCGGTACTAACCCGGGTGCAGCTCGCAACGTCGGCACTCTGAAGGGAGATGATGTCGGTTCCGGCCTCGTCGGTGCTCCGGCATGTGGCGATGTCATGAAGTGAGTTCCTTTCTATCCCCACCGGTCACTGTGCACCGCTGTCTTGAGCCATCGCTAACCGCCCTCCCACAGGATCAACATCCGTGTCGACCCCAAGAACAACACCATCTCTGAGGTCAAGTTCAAGACTTTCGGCTGCGGCAGCGCCATCGCCTCGAGCAGCTACCTCACCGAGCTCGTCAAGGGCATGACTCTTGAGGAGGCTGGCCGCGTCAAGAACACCCAGATTGCCCAGGAGCTCAAGCTGCCCCCTGTCAAGCTTCACTGCAGCATGCTCGCCGAGGACGGCATCAAGGCCGCCA
This sequence comes from Plectosphaerella plurivora, assembly GCA_020726575.1. Taxonomy (NCBI): domain Eukaryota; kingdom Fungi; phylum Ascomycota; class Sordariomycetes; order Glomerellales; family Plectosphaerellaceae; genus Plectosphaerella; species Plectosphaerella plurivora. Next base: position 104,641 of record JAGSXJ010000035.1, read on the forward strand.
TCGCCGACTACTACAAGAAGAACCCCAAGGCCAAGGAGACCAACCTTGCCGGCACTGGCAGGCCCGCGCCTGTCGCCGAGGCCGCGTCCATGTAAATTGCGATCAAGGCAGGCTGTTTCAGGCGGATGAGAAAAGTATGAGCCGCGGATGAGTTGGGCACACGCGGGGCACCGGAGTTTTTGGGAGAATCAAGGTTCGAGACTGGGTTTACTCTGCGGTTATCATGGGTTATCGCTTCAAGTTTCATCATTTTTCGGTCAGGCGGAGTGTCAGCGAACCGCCATGGGGAACAATGGCAGCGGTTGACCGCCGCATGCCGGTGCTAGGGAAGGGCACCGGGCATAGTTTGTACAGATACCAGAGCTCTCGCTCAGATGAAGAATGCAATTCGTGTCATTCACGCCGGCCTTGTACAATGTTGTCGCATGGCCCAAGCGCACCCAAAGACCTCTCGTCCCGAGCACTCCGAGGACCGCCTCTAGCTCCAAGAGTCAGAGGCAGATGCCGTGCTCCCGGTTTTTGACCCTCAATGACCAACCCAAGGGGGAACTATTGCACCGATTCCCGCTCATCGCCGAACGCTCGCCAAGCCCGACCCCGACCGCTCCCCGACCCTCACTTCATGTGCGCAGCAGGTGGCGGCGGCGGCGGTATTCCTCCTGATACTCTCACGCTTGCCATGGGTGGCCTACTGTCGCTTGACGCTGCCGAGTCCGAGTCCGAGTCTCCGTCGCGATTCACAAAGTGCATTAAGACTGCCCTTACAACGATGCCGCCTGAGACGAATAGAGGAATCATCTGAGCGACATCGGCGACACCATTGACACCGTCGATGTTGTTCCAAACAACAGACAGCTCGACAGCCGCGGTCACGACGGCGGCAACAATTGCCTTGGCGAAGGTCGTGAGGTCCTGAACCACTTGAATGTGAATGCGCCTGAGGTACGAAGCAGCGTCAGCTTTTGTTTGTTGCGATTTTCCGGCTGCCCAAGGCATCTTACCTGGCCTTCTTGCGACGGCGCTTATCTGCCCAGAATGCGAAGCTGAAGCCAGCCTTGACCATCAAAATACCGGCGCAAACGACGAGGATAAGGATCCACAGGATGGCATTGGAGGCGACATATGCTGTGTTGCCGAGAGCCACGGCGCTGAACAGGAAGCCGTACTGGTACGAAGAGCAGTCTTCCCCGGGGACGTACGTGGTCCAGAACCAAATTGACAGCGACGTGATCGCGAGTAGAAGGAGGAAGCTGAGGCCCTTGATGGCGGGGCTTGTCGTGTCTTTGGGCCAGCGGAAGGGATCCCAGTGGCGGTTGAAGCAGGTCACTGCCTTCCAGACGTAGAGAGGCACGAGAGGTAGGAAGATGCCGGCGGCCAGGAGGAGCACAATGTATATGTCTGCTGGCTGGAGGGTTGTCATAGAGAGCTGGACAACGAGGCCGACAAAGGTGGCGGCGGAGAGGAGCAGGCCGAGGAGCTGGACGGCGGCCAGGTCGGCCATCTCCAGGTACTCAGCAAGGATGGCGCCGAACCATTGGAGATAGAAGGCGACACGGATGCCCAGGCCGTAGAGCTCGGGCTTGCCCTGCACCTGGCAGAGCGACTCCATCACGGCGGTGGGTGGACGACGACGGCGACGACAGGTCAGGTGGAAAGTTGAGGAGAGGAATGAGGGTTTTTAGAGATTGAGCTGGGGAAAGGGTTACAGCTACAGCTACAGCTACAACATGGTCCATCTGCAGGCGCTGAGGAAGAGGAGCCTGATCGGGCAGCCGGGGGCAGCCCTCGTCCAGCGGCGGTTCGCATCTACTCTTCGGAAGGATGTGCTACGTGGGAAGCTGACAGAGTCTGACATGCATCGAGCCCATGAGAGAGGGCCAGGGGTCACTCTTACGGCTGTGTGCAACGCTGGGGTTCCGTCTAGATGTGATGGGGGAGGGAATAAAAAGTCGCAAGGCGGCAAAGGTGGTGTTGGTCGCCTCGGTCAATGTGCAGTGGAATTCCCCCCCTTTTGGCAAAATGGCCATCAAGTTCCTCTCTGGTTGGTTGCGCTCCAAGCTGACGGCCGCCTCATCCAGGGCCGTCTGCATCAAGGAGGGGGCGAACCCCTCGACCAGCGCATCCAGGGTCCGGAAGAGGGTTGAAGCTGGGTGACGGCCAGGGGGGACCTCGGTGGCGGGTGCGGGCCGGGGATGGAGCTCTCACAGTTGAAGAAGAGGAGAGAGGGGTTAGGCCAATGGTGCCCGCCCGCATATCAGCTGCAATGAGGATTGGTTGGTTCTGACGAGACTCTGCAGACCGGGGCTGTGATGAATGTTCTAGTCACGGCGATTGATGCGGGATGGATGAATGTGCAGAATCTCCATCAGTTTGTCGTGGGGGTGGTGAGCCGGGGGGGGGGGGGGGGGGGGGGGGGGGGGGGGGGTTCTCGGCTGCGAACTGGTCGTCGATGCGCTATGCTCCGCCGCCGCAGCAATGTCGGGGGGCTGGGGTGGAACTGAGGGGCCACGCCGCCTGTAACGGAACAGATCAAATGGAAATGTCGCTCATTGCGGGCAAGTGTCTCTCTGCAAAGAGCAGATTGCGATGCCGAGGAGAAGCTTGTACATCCGTCTTATCTCTCTGGAGGTAGTGCACCCCCGCTCCTGTGTTCCTTGGGAATGTCGCGCAGGACTCGAGCGTGATGTCGTTCAGTACAGGTATTGTGGACGGCCGGCTCGTGTTGGTCAAGCGCTGCATAGCCTCGTGGGAGGTCGTTCAGACGAGTTCGTCTCAGTAACCGATCTGGTTTGGGTCATACGGACGCCGGCATGGTGGTAGACCGCCAGTCATTTTTGATCAATGGAAGCCTTCCAGCGTGCGACGGAAGGTTTTGAAATTGTCGTTCAAGAGGATCGAGGTGGTGCCGAATGTCTCGGAGGAGTTTCCAGTGCGATGTTGTGGTGACACTGATGATTCAATGCTCTTGGGTGTACCGAATTGGTGTGCTGGGTTTCTGGTTTCGGACAGCAATGTCTTCTTCTGATCATGCGGTTTCTAGAACCAGAGATCACGATGGTCTTGCAGATGTATCCTCGTGCTGCGAGAGCCAGGCCGCTGGTCCTCCGTGACGATGCCCGGGACACTAGAACCACGGCCGTAGACGGGAAGACCCGCTTCGCCGCCCGGTGGCGCGATCCACGGACGGAAGACTCCCGGAAGGCGTCCGAATCACACCGGGTTGGCACCACAAGTGCCTTGATTGCCGGAGAGCCTGGGTATCAAATCACCCGGCGATTGGTGGCTGAATCATGGTGTGTCGAAATGATTCCCGGCCGGCAATCGCATAATGTGCTGTCTTGCGTCTGGTGTAATTTGTTGTCTCGAGAGCATGGCTTGAACAATAAGGGGTATTCATGGAGCGCCTGGCGAACATCAATGCTGATCAAGTCTAACATTCTCCTGGAAATAACGGCATCAGCTCATGAGTACCTTGGAGCTAGTTCAAAGATGCGGCACGAGGAGATGGGGAAGGCTCAGGAAATCGTGCTCCTCAGTGTCTACCATCGTGACGTGGCGGCTAGTATCCCTACGCCACTTCTAAAATGCCCCCAATGGCGGGAAAAAGAAGGAACGAGAGGGGGAAACAGCAGGTTGCTGGCGTGGAACACCCGAGAAGAAGGAAACGGCAGCGTTCCCAATCCCGCCGCGGGATTAATCAGAAGGACTGTCGAAGTCAGACCACCTGCCATTGACGTGGCGCGTCCAGTCTCGCCCTACATCACGCACCCGCGCAGGCCGACGACTCCCGCTCCGATGTCGTATACGCCCCAGCTCCCCAAAAGGAACGAGTGATTTCCGGCTCCAGGTGAGCCAAGCCAGGGGCGATCATGGACACGTCTGGAGACTGGAAATATCTCGGACGTAGCACTGAGTAGGGGGCCATTGAGAGACATATTGACCCGTGATGCCAAATACGGACGGTTTCACTAACATGAACCGGGGGCGAGGGAACCACAATCAGAGTCTCTCGATCTCCCTGAAAGATCGCTGCTGACCCCCGATGATGCTGAGAGACCAGACGACAAGACAACTCCCGGGAGGTTACGGAGCGGAGCGGCGCCTAAGCCGGTAATAAACCAGGAGCCCTGAGCGGGAGCAAGGAGGTCGAGGATGCAACGGACTTCAGGCACGGAGCGCAGGAGACGATGAGACCTGGCACACGCCAAGCGCGCGGCGCCTGGCGCCAAGCGTCTACCTGTCGGAGGCCCGGGACCGCCCTGTGGCCTCCCCTGGACATGACTCGAATAGGGCTGTTTGGGAGCGGAACAGGGGATATCGATGACGACCGGGTTGCGATATCTTGGGAGGCAGGGAGGGTCTGTAGAGCATCCATCCCGTGTTGGCGAAAGCTTGACCGGGGATATGTTCTGCGACAAGTCACAAGTGAGGAATGCATGCTGGGATGGACGCTGCGGCGGTTGTTTTCGAGGCGGAATGTTTCGGCCGGGGATGCAGAGGGGGGAACGGGGGTGATCAAGGCGAAGTCGACTTGACCATGGTGATCGTCAGAGCCGGCGCCGGCCCGCTGAGCCAAAGCAAGGACATGGACAGAAGAAGGAAAGGCCAGGCATGCTCCGTGTAGTGTCTCTTCTCGCCGCTGCTGGATGTGCCGTGGTAGTAAGTGGACATAGACCCCCAACTTAAGCTTACGGTAATTGCTCACTCATCCACCTGTCAGTAATAAGCATATCCTGACAGCTCCGGACTCCTCCCAAAAGTCGGGCCGGACAACATGCGGGCGGAGGAAGACTGCATCCGAGTCTGGCCCGACGACGGACCTCGACAACCCGGCCATGTCTACCACTGAGCCTCACCAACAACACATGTGTAAAGAAAGTACTCGACCAAAAAAAACACCTGCGACTTGGACGGGCGCCTGCTATTCGCGTCATGTTTCCCGTGTCTCCTGTGTTTCCCGTAAAAATAAACCACGCCCGCGTCGCATTACCCGGTCCACTTCCAGCAGAGTGCCCAAAGCACCCGTGACCCCGTCGAAAGCATTTATCTGCAGCATCCCCCCTTCTCCCTTTTTCCTCTTGGCCCTTTCTTGGCCCTTTTTCGCCAACACCACGCCAATGCTTGGCTCATCATCGCCAATGCCCGCCTCCTGCGCCTGCTGCGCCAGCCAAGCGCCGCCAAGATGACCAATCCTGCCTTTCAGGTTTCGGTCTCGCAACTGATCACCACTTCCAAGACGGCCAAGTCTTGTCCGCCCAGCCCGCCGAGCCCGCCCAGTCTCTGCCCCTGGAACACGCAATGAAGCCAGACCACCACAGTCCATCCACAGCACCTTCCGCTCTCGCCCTCCCTCCGCCGTCGCTCGGCCCTGCTCCCAGAGTGCCAAGCTCAGGTACTCCCCCATCCGCTGAGCACCGCGCAAGCCCGCTGACATGGGGTCATGCCACAGCGCTCCCTCCCGCCAAATCCTGCTGTGAGAGACGCCGTCATCAGTGCCTCCGCTGCTGGACGAAGCAGGTCGGGATGGAGTCGTCGGGCACCGTGAGGCTCGTCGAGCCACCGGAACCCAGGTTACTTGTACACATGGTCATCGTACCATGTACTTGGCCTCCACGCCAAGATGCAGCCTGATCGCCGAGTCCTCTTGGTATCTCTTCATCGTTCGCCAAGGGACTGTACTTCCACATGGGCGAACATCTCCCGCTGCTCGTCATCCCACATGGAAGCACAACAACGGGGGGTAGAAGCCTGGGCACGGCGCCATCCGCCTTGCCCATCACGAGGTGACTATGGTTACCTGCCCTCTGACGACACTTGCGCGCCGGCCTCTCCTGACAGACGTACCACCACACCCGGCCTTAGGACCTGTCGTCGCCCGCCAAGCCGTTCTCTCACGGCGTACAGATCGAGCTCCGTCGTCTTCCGTGGCCTGCCTGCCCGCGATCCTGCACCCTTCATCCCTGGCAGATCGAGCATTCTGCGCACCCCCGTCTGACGCCCAAATCACCCACCTCTTTGGCGGGCCACCGGGTTCACTGATGCCATTCCGTGCCAGAGCCGGGGAATCCCCCCATCCCAGAAGCATGGGGGCACAGAAGACACGGGCTCTTCTCTTGGCCCAGATAACCAGACCTTCTCCCGCTCTTCCAACGAGCACAAACTTCTTTCTCTTGGCCTTCATCAACATAGGACACTCCTCCATCTCTCTCGCAACACCTGTCTGCTCCCAATTTAGTCGGCGCCAAAGACTCTGGACGCCCAGCAACATCAGAAACATCACACCCTCAAACGTCTCCTCCTCGTCCTTCATCCTAACCGTGTCCTCCTCTTCTCGAGACATTCACTTGATACCCTGATCGTCGTCGGGTTGCAAGGATTCATCAGTCCCGGTGCAAATCGTTGCCCGTATCAACTTGTTCCGGACAGACTGCTATTCTTATCCTCTGGCCAAGGCCAGAGGGAACCTGCAGCTCTTGGAAACCTCCGAAAAAGGGGGATACCCTGGAAGGCCGCGGGTGAGAGAATCACTTCTCAGCCAACCAAGGAATCCCTACCGCCGCGGGATCGTCTATCTACGGGGCAGACGCGGCCAAGGAAAGCAAAACCACGTCGAGGAAGGCTCCGTCGAGCCTGCTACCCTTACAGCGAGAGCTGCACAGTTCCAGCAAGTAGTGCCGAGTGATTGTGAGCGGGCCCCCCATCAAGTCCACCTCCCAGTGCTCCCACCCCCCGGACCAAGCTTTGAGCCCCGAGCACAGAGGCCGTCGCCAAGGTCGCTGGCTTGATTCAGCACCCAACCTGCCACGTCCACTCAGTCTCAGATCCCCTGTGGATCTCCCACGCCCAGCAATCGTCTCCCCCCATCCCTACCGCTACCTGCCCTCAGCACCGCGTACCCGCCTGGCACACTGGTACCCCGTCCCAGGCTTGCGTGCTCTCCTCGCCTCTCACGCCTCTCCCGCCTCGCCCTCCCACAGCAATACCTGCTTGCACACCAGCCCGGCCCTGCTGTCCGCCTCACCTCCTATAATACCTCGCGAGGGCCCTGCTACCCTCCACGCCGAGAAGCTCATCCCACCCTCCCATCTGCCGTGCAGCTTCTCTCCTACTCTCCTCCTTTTTTTTCTTACCCAGTCCTTACCATTCAACTCCAGACGCCCAGGCCTGGTGCAGGATTTCGGTGTCTTTCACACAGTCGGGAATATCTTGACTTCCAATCCCCTGGCTTGGCCCAGTAGGACCACACCCAGAAATCCAGCAGGACTCGGATTCTTACTTCACGCCTTCGCTTCTCTTGGACACTTATTTAATACCCCCTTGGGTTCACTCTCGACTCGCAGCTTCTCCCGCTGCCTCCAGACCCCTGAACCTCACTCCAACATTCCGACAGTCAACAATTGCCCATCATGGCTGGCACCGCTGGACCCGACCTTAACCCGTCGGACCTGAACATCATCCTGTCCATTTTCGGTATGCCCAGCCCTGCAGCCCCCGATCTCTGGGTCTTGTGCATCTTGGCGTTTTCTTGGTGGTCTTGGTACATGAGCTGACCCTAAATCTCCGCCCAGGTATCTTCATCATCCTCTATGGCCTCTTCTCAGTCAAGATCAAGAACAAGTGGTACCTTGGCGAAGCCCGTAAGCGAGACCCGACATGTCACCTACATCTACGGAGAGTGGGAGCTGACAATACACAGTGCCGGCGGTCCTCATCGGCATCTGCCTGGGTCCCATCGCTGCCAAGTTCATCGTCGCCGACCGATGGGGCGGTGCGGAGCCTGGCCAGACCTCTGAGATCACTCTTGTAAGTGTTCTTGGGTAGATGACATACTCTTCGTGACCAAGCCGCTGACTGCCTTTCAAGGGCTTCATGCGTGTCATGATTGGTATCCAGCTGGTCATCGCTGGTTACCAGCTCCCCGCCAAGTACCAGGCCGCACGATGGAAGGAGATGCTCATCATCCTAATCCCCGTCATGTCCATGATGTGGCTCGCTACCACCGTCTGCATCCTGGCAGTCATCCCCAAGGTTAGCCTTCTCGCCGCCATGGCGATCGCTGCCTGCGTCACCTCCACGGATCCCGTCCTGTCCCAGGCCGTTGCCAAGGGCCCCTTTGCCGATAAGTACGTGGCTCGCCCGGTTCGTGAGCTTATCTCGTCCGAGGCTGGAGCAAACGACGGCTTTGGCTTCCCGTTCCTCATGCTTGCCACCTACCTCATGCGCCATGCCGAGGGTGTCGAAGTCATGACCATCCCTGAAGGCAGCACCCTCGCTGATGGAAGCGTCAACGCCGTCGATGCTGCCATGGGTGGCATCCACAAGCGCGCCGGCGATGTCGGTCGCCAGGGCGGCGGTGTTGGTGTTGCCATGGGAAACTGGGCTCTCCTGACCATGCTCTACGTCGTCACCCTTGGTGCCGTTTACGGTGCCTTCTGCGGAACTCTGGCCCGTTACGGCATCAAGTACAGCCTCAAGAGGTAGGTTTTGATGACGTCTGGAGACAAAGATTGGTTGCTAACAAGAATGCAGGAAGTGGATTGACAGCGAGAGCTACCTCCTTGCTCCTCTGGCCATCGGTCTCATCATGATCGGCACAGCCGGCTCCTTTGGCTCCAACGATCTGCTCGCTTGCTTCGCTGCCGGGAGCGCCCTCAACTGGGACGGCGAGTACCTTGCCGAGACCCTCAAGCGCCACGATGAGGTCAACTCCTCGATCGACGTGCTGCTGAACTTTAGCGGATTCATGTACCTCGGTACCATCATGCCCTGGAGCGAGTTCCAGTCCGACATCACGGGCATCACCTACGCTCGTCTCTTCGGTCTGGGATTCCTGGTGCTCATCTTCCGCCGCATCCCCGCCATCATGATCACCTACAAGCTGATGCCGTCGTGCTTGCGCAGCTGGAAGGAGGCGCTGTTCATGGGCTACTTCGGCCCTATCGGCGTTGGAGCCGCGTTCTACGTCGAGCACACTCAGCATCTCTACCCCCACCTCGACGAGACCAACGACACCGAGGTCAACGACCTCCTGCGCGCCCTCAGGCCGACCGTCTACTGGCTGGCTCTCTTCTCCATCGTTGTCCATGGCCTGTCCATCCCTGCGCTCGACTTCATCTACGGCAAGATGGGTGTTAAGCCCATCCAGGACGACGCTGTTGAACTCCGTCGCAAGTCGATCCACATTGCCGCGCCATCCAACGCCATCGAAGGTGACAAGGAGACCTTCATCGCATACAACCGCTTCTCGCGTCCTGTCTTTGATACGACACAGCTGCCTGACTGGCGCGACGAGGATCCCATGCCTAAGATGTCTGATGACCTCGAGAGGCAGAAGACCGAGGCGGCACTCAATGGTCTTGCCCCGCGGAGTCGCAGCCGCAGCAGGAGTATGATCCGGTTTGCAGACCGGCGCTGAGCGGCGCGAGATGTGGAGGGGGATGTGACGCGAGAAACTTCGTTTTGAAGCGTGCCTTATGGCCTGTCAGACAACAGGCGGCACGCTGGTTCTGGGCTGAGAGCATGGTCAAAGGACCTGCCTGCAGTATGATCATCTCGCTTCCCGTTGGGACGAGGATCAGGGAGGCTCGCATCTCGCCTTGTCGTTCGTTTGGGCCGGCTGGCGCCCAGTTGCCATTGCGACGAAGAGCAGCGTCCTGTCGTTTGGATTTGGTGCAAGTGCATGAATGCATGGCCTGCCAATCGCGGCCTGGAGAGCAAGCAAGCATTAGCGTTCCGGATGTATAGTATCCGATGTAGACGAGACGGCATTTCTATGTATCATCCCTAGAGGGACTCGGCGTTCAAGCACAGCTTTGGGATAGGTGCATCGTGTGGTGTTTATACCAATCAAAGCCTCAGCGGCTTCATTCCAAAACCACAACTCGCCGTTGACCGTGTACGGTGGGCCACACCTGAGGTGTGCTTGGAATCCTGTGCAGACGACCAACCTGAGCAGACGACCAAGTTGTTTGTTGGTTGGACTCAGGGGCGACGTCCGCGCAAGGTAGCAGCGACGCTAAGGTAGCGGCCGGGCACGCAGGCCGGCTCGTTCCCGCGCGCAACCGTGGGAGTGTTGCTGCCCTGTTTGCTCGAGGCCGGGCTGGTGCCGAGGATCTTAAACTCCGAGTCGAGCATCGATCCTTCCTCAGCTGGGGCTTTCGAATCCAAGTGAATCGCCCCCGCCTCACCCCTGGCCTTATGCACCCCGCAACGAGCCACTACCAACAACTCCCCCATCTCGATCAGCTGATCACATGTGACGAGCCAGCCGACGTGAGGAGGCCGAGCCTGACATAAGTAAGGTACCGTCAGTTGCAGTATTCTCAAGGTGGAGCTTGGACTGTCTCTTCAAACCCTCAACTTTACGCATTGCCCAAACAACACGTCAACTCGAGCGTCACCCCAGCCAGCCGCATCACTTTCACATCGTCTCCATATAAAAGATGGCAACCGTGAGCCAAGTGGAATTCAGCGACGCGCTGGCTTACATCGACAAGGTCAAGGTACGTCGTCTCGAGAACCAATGTGGCGGGGTCATGCGTGTGCTGATGAAGGATGTTTGTCCAGGCCCGCTTTCAAGACCGGCCGGCCCAGTATGCCCTGTTCCTCAAGACGATACAAGTGCACCATACTCGCCAGCTGGCCGGGAACCAGCTTGCGGATGACGAGGTCATACCGATGACCAGGGCTCGGCTAGGCGAGATCTTCAAGGACGACCCGGACCTACTGGAGGGCTTTGAGCAGTTTGTGCCTCCGAGTCTGAGGAAAGACGCGTCTTGATGTCGCAGTGCGATGGGTGGTTGGGGCTGGACCAAGTTGGTGCTCTTCATTCTTCACGGTGGACGGTGCTGTCTGGTGGTTGGAATCAAATAGGCATAGCGCGCTCTGTGGACTGGAGGTTGGAGAAAAGCCCCGCCGCAACGACTCGGCGGTGGAGTTGGACCCTTCCACCATGACTCTGGGGCTTATCGATAAGATAAGCACCGAAATTTTCTTTCCGCTGCGACCAAGACCGCCGTTCCAACTCACAGTGAGAGTGACGACCGACACCGCGCGCCCGCATTTCTCTCCAGCATACAGCATTGCCCGACAATTGACGGCAACCAGCATACACAATGGCCGCCACGAAACGTCTCCACGCCGAAGAAGAGGCCAATGGCGCCCCCGACCTGGTCAAGCCCAGCAAGAAGCAGAAGGTCAAGGAGGCCATCGCTGCCGGCGATGAGGATGCCGCCGCGCTGAAGAAGCAGAAGAAGAAGGAGAAGAAGGCCAAGAAGGAGGCTGCGGCCGCTGAGGCTGCCGAGGGATCCGAGGAAAAGTCTGAGGAGCAGAAGAAGGAGGAAAAGAAGAAGCGCAAGGAGGAGAAGCGCGAGAAGAAGAGACTGCAGGAGGAGGCCGCTGCTGCTGCTGCCGGTGGCGAGGATGTCGCCATGACCGAGGCTGCATCTGAGGAGGCCGTCGCCGAGGAGCCCTCGAAGAAGAAGGAGAAGAAAGACAAGAAGAAGAAGAGCAAGTCCAGCAGCGAGGAGGTCCGGTCGACGATAACAGCCGCCGCCCCCGCCGCGTCTGCCGACGGCATTTACAAGCAGACGGCATCCCTCACGGCCCTCCCCGAGTCCGACATTGACGCCTTCTTCTCCGAGCACTCCATCGTCGTCGACGACACAAAGACCGACAAGGCCGCCGCCCTGCGACCCGTCATCGCCTTCTCCCACCTCCCCTCCACCGATCTCCTCAGCAAGTCACCCTTCACTGCCTACAAGACCCCGACACCCATCCAGGCCGCCTCGTGGCCCTGGACCCTCTCGGGCCGCGACGCCATTGGCGTTGCCGAGACTGGCTCCGGAAAGACCATGGCCTTTGCCCTGCCCCTTGTCGAGAAGCTCTGCAGAATGGCCAAGGGCAAGAAGCCGCAGCGTGGCATCAAGGCCGTCGTTGTCTCGCCCACGCGCGAGCTCGCTATGCAGACCCACGAGCAGACGGCGCAGCTCGCGTCCCTCGTCGGCCTCAAGTGCGTGTGTGTCTATGGCGGTAGCCCCAAGGAGGAGCAGCGCGCTCTCATCCAGCGCGGCGCTGACATTATCGTCGCCACGCCCGGTCGTCTCAAGGACTTCATGTCCGACGGCACCGTGATGCTCGAGGGTGCTCGCTTCGCCGTTCTTGACGAGGCTGACCGCATGCTGGACAAGGGTTTCGAGGACGACATCAAGGCCATCCTCGGCGCCATGCCCCCGCGCGAGGAGCGCCAGACGCTCATGTTCACCGCCACGTGGCCGACGTCTGTCCGCGTCCTCGCCTCCACTTTCATGGTCGACCCCGTCAAGATCACCATCGGCCGCCCCGTCGAGAACGACGCCGGTGCCGAGCAGCTGCAGGCCAACTCGCGCATCACGCAGCGCGTCGAGGTGCTCGACGGCCGCGACAAGGAGCGCCGCCTCCTGCAGATCCTCAAGCAGTACCAGGCCAAGGGCAAGAACGACCGCATGCTCGTCTTCTGCCTGTACAAGAAGGAGGCCACGCGTGTCGAAGGCTTCCTCCAGCAGCGCGGCATCAGCGTCTGCGGCATCCACGGCGATCTGCGCCAGGAGCAGCGCACCCGGAGTCTCGAGGCCTTCAAGTCGGGCCAGACCCCTGTGCTGGTGGCCACCGATGTTGCCGCCCGTGGTCTCGACATTCCCGAGGTCAAGCTGGTCATCAACGTGACTGTAAGTTTTATCTGCCTGTCTTTTGGTAGAGTTGTCACTAACACTGTCTAGTTCCCCCTCACCATTGAGGACTACGTGCACCGTATCGGACGTACCGGTCGCGCCGGCAAGACTGGCGAGGCCATCACCTTCTTCACGCAGCAGGACAAGGCCCACTCTGGAGCGTATGTTACACCTATCTTTACATGACTTGCTCCGACAGGACGCTGACTTTGCATGCTATAGTCTGATCAACATCCTCAAGGGCGCCAACCAGCCGGTCCCTGATGAGCTCTTCAAGTTCGGTACCACCGTTAAGAAGAAGGCCCACGACACCTACGGTGCCTTCTTCAAGGATGTCGACATGTCCAAGAAAGCCACCAAGATTACCTTTGACTGATTTGGTAGATTTGCAAGCGGTTTTGGTTTCGAGATCTGCACCATAAAACGCCGCTGTCGGGCGTCTCTGCCCTGGCGCTCAGTGGCTGTCCGGGGGGAGGCTGTATTAATGCGAAACACGGCCTGCTCATATGTCGAGTGACAGACCAGGTCACGCTGCTTTCTGTTTGCTCCTCAGGCTGCGGTATGTCGCGAGAATGAAGTCGCGCTCCGCAAAGATGCTGGGTTTCATGTTAGAAATGTTTGTTCACGTATCGCACGGTACGGAGTATATAAAGAGGGTGTAGCGGGCATGCAAAAGCAAGAACATGACTTACACTATCATGACGAAGGGCACTGCGGTGACGGCCACCTTGGCGACATTGATGACACTGCCGGGACTCCTCGCAGTGACACGAGTGAAGCGTCGCACGAGCCTTGGAGTGACGGCTACGACGAGCGCGGTGAGGGCGTTGGGCTGAAGGTCGGTCATGCTGAAAGGTGCGCCGATCTTGTCAAAATAGGCTCTGACAAAGCTAAGGCTCCAGGCAATGCGGCAGGCCATGTTGATGCAATTGGCGTAGACGAGACCTGATGCCCCGAGGTCAAACACCACCAGGCAGAGGTAGCCTGCGGCGGCGAAAATGAGTGAGAAGAGTGTCATCCATGCCGACTGGCGGTGAACCTGAGCTTCTGTGGCGACCGAGGCGACCAGGGCTTCGGTGATGCCGTTGAGAGCAAGGAGCGGGATGTAGTAGCAGTAGACGGCCAGGACCTCGCCGGCCCCCTCTCTGGTCCAGTTGGAGCCAGCCACGAGGGCAAGCAGGGCTGGGGCACCCACTGGCCCGACGGCCATAACGACAGCAGAGAGAAGGACGTAGATCCTGAGGAGCATCTGAATGTACTGCACCGAGTGGTTGGCCGAGTCCTTGGACGGCGAAGTAGCTCTCTTTTCGTTCTTCTTGTCGGCCTTGGAAGACGATGCTAGTTGCCGGCTGAAGTAGGCACGACTGCTCTCCTCGATGGGCTGTAGAACGAGCCTCGCGAGCAGGCCACCGTAGTTGTTTGCCAGGGTATAGATGCCTTGAGCGTGCGGGGTGGACCAGATGGAGATGAGAAACGCGTCGCCCTGGGTGAGAACCTGCTTGACGACGTTCTGGGCCATCATACTGGTGGCGAGACTGACGGTGGGACGGTAGAAGTAGGACAAGAGGTACGAGCTCTTTCCGCTTCGCTTGGCGCCCGGGGCGTCGATCATTCTAGGGAGCAGCGAGAAGTCTTCTTTGGCGGTGATGGAAAGGCCGGCCCAGAGGTACACCAGCAGCAGGGCAATGGCGTAGATAAGCTGACCGAGAGCGAAGGGCAACACGCCGAGATCATGGCCGGTGCGGTGAGCTACGACGGCGGTGGTGAAAGTGGTGGCACATCGTAAGAAGGTGGCCACAGACTCTGCGGTAGCTCGCGTGGCATACTGCAGACGGATCTGCATGAGAACAAAGACGGGCTCGGAGAGCAGTTCGAGGAGAGCGGCGAAGGCGTAGATACGGAGCGAGACATCGAAGAAAGGCGTCTGACGGGTGGCGTCTGCAACAGAGGACGAGTAGAGGCGGGCCAGACCAACGGACAGCAGGGCTCCCAGAGCGAGAGCGATGTAGCCGAGGTTGACGACAGCCTGATGGTGTTGGCCGGGGCGGGAGGCGGCAGCTGGAGTGGTGCCCTGGCGCTGGATGGCGACACGCAAACTCTCCCGGGCGAAGAAGAGCACGGTGATGCAGTAAACCTCGAGCTGGGCGGCGATGCCTAGGAGGCTGGCGGTGAGGTAGCGGAGGAGCAGCTGGTTGGCGACGAAGGTGACGATGCGGGAGCCGACGGAGAGGCCGATCATGAGTGAAGCGCCCGTAACGGCGGCGGACTCGGTGGCGGGGCTGGAACCGGAAGAGGGAATGGTCTCGGTTTGCGACTTCGGCTCCGGCTGCGGCCGGGGCTGCTGTTGATGAGACTTGGGCATGTCGTGTGATGTTGAGGTGAAGCAGGAAAATGAAGGACCGAGGTGAGGTTGGCTTTTGCCCCAGACAGGACAAGTGTCTTGTCTTGTACCTGGCCGCTCCTGCCCCTCCCGTCAGTGCTCTTCTCGTCTCCTCGGTGACGATGAGGACAGACGATGGGCTTGGGAGAGTCTGGACGTTGATGTTCGGGCTTGGCCGAGTTGCAGACGTGTCGTGATTCGCAGCGACCAACACACGTGGGAGCGGCGGTGCAGGGACGGCGGACTGGGCGATGTGGACGGGGACGGGGGCGGCCCGCCTGCCGTGCGCACCTGAAGCGGGGACTGCAGGCGGTGCCAGTCGGGGCCTCCGACGGCTCTGATCACGACGGGACGATGGCACGGGGACAAGATAACTTTTCTGTCCTGTCCGAAGTTGACTTTTATTTCAAAGCCTTCATCTATATATGTAAAATTCGATTTCTCTCATATCGGTCACTTTGGTGGGAATTTGGCAGGTTGGTGTCGTTGGGTCCACGATCCCAAGTGACATCAGACCTGAGCAGTGTCCCGTCATCTGCCTAGTTACGCCGCCAGCTATGTTCCAAATACTCGTACATTAGCCTGCGTCTAAATCGTACCCTCAGGAACTAAAAACCTGCAAATAAGACATAAAACAGACGCAGCGAAGAGACGAAGACACGGTAGAACCGCACTTGCGGCAAGGGCATGCAATATGCCACAAAGGTCGAGGGCGAACTCAGAAATTCTGGGGTATCCGGTCAAGGCTCAGCCCGGAGGCATGAACCATTGCCAGTTACTCGCTACCTGGGTAGGTAGGTATCATCATTGTTCGTCGCGGTGTGTACAGTGATGAGTACTAGTGTACAAGTTTGAGGCCGTCTAAGACGGCCACTGATACGAAGAACTGCCTAGTGTGGCCAACTGAGGGCCTGAGGCCGGTTTCACGCCTCGCACCTGCCATACTTATAGGTGTGAGAACTTCATGAGTACCGGCCTGCGTGGCAAAAAAAATACACCATGGCTTGAAGATTTCGTCTCTGGACTCCTCCGGGCTGAAACTCCGCGGCTGGCTATCCAGGATCGAGTCTCTTCATAGGGCGGAGCTCGAACAAAAACATCCAAGCAACCAAGGATGGCTCGCCATAACTATCACTCGGCGATTATACAGAGTCGTACATATCATGGTTGGCCGTGTATGAGCGCTCCATAGAAGCTTTCATTTGGCTGCATCAAAGTAGAAAAGGTTGAGACGGAGTGGTCGAGAATTGGGAGGTTGGGGTTTGCATGATGCGCCACCAACGTCATCTCAGATCTTAGGCTGGAACTGGCCGCTTTCGACCACACCTTCCGTCCATATGGACGACACATCTTTCAGAGGGTGTATAGACAGATCGACATGGAGGATTGTTTGGCTCCCAGCGTCTGAAGCACAAGATGTGAATGTGATGCAGGTCAGTGTGCTGGCTAGACCCACTGAAACATGTTTTCATGGTGGCTGGCAGGAACGATATCACGATAGCCCGACCCATAACGTGAAGGTTCCTGGATTAGCCTGTTCTTGGCATGGCGCACCGCCGTTCATTGGACACTTTCATGCACAGCGGACATGTCACCCGACCCTCTTGTGCCTGTCCTGACCACTCCCGTCCCGCCCAGCCCGCAGCAGATTCGGACGCGCTACCAGCAGGGACAACAAGCAGGGACATCAAGCCGGGAACGGTTGGACCTGGCGGACCCCATCAAGCACCTCACCAAAGCCCAATCTTGTACAGTCTTGCTCCTCCCATGTTGGACTCATTCTAACCCCTCATCTGTCAACTCCTCCGTCTCTTGTCCCCCCTCCCTTTTCCTCCTCCACCATTACAATATCCTTACTCTTCAATTATATCCATCCAGACGTCTTCGTCCCAACGGCCGACTATCCTTGTTTTGTTTATTGCCCCTCCGCCTGGATCCCATTTCTGCCGACCCCACCTAATTTCGACGGTTTTTGCAGACGAACCCCGGCATCCCTGTCACCCACCGCAGCCTGCGCGCTGCGCTACGCTGCACTGCGGCCTGCACGCACCTCGACTCCACGTCTCCTGTCCGCCCAACCCGCCTGCACCCGCCCTGCGAACCGTTCAACTCCACTACCCTTCTCCCCTACCGTCCCTACTATTCGCGCGACTCGCTCGTGATAGGAACCCAACGCCCAGAAGAGCGCGTCGGCGCCGCTTCGATTCTCTCACCGACAAAAACACTTGCAGCAGAAGCCAGCCACGCAGTCGCTCCCCCTGTCTCGGACGGCCTCGTCATCCTCTCTCGCTCAGTCGCTCACCATTTCTTCACCACCCGACTCCCAGAATGTGGCACCCGACGAGACCTCCAGCTCCGCGTCGCTCGTAAATCTCGAAGCGACCATGGCGAACCACCGGTTATCGCACGACGCCCTGGCCGCCCTCATCCCCTCCGCCATCGCCGGTGCCAGCCAGGGCCCGACCCCCGACCTGCGATGCTGTTGCGGCCGCGACGACTGTGCCTTTCTCAAATACAGCAACACTGTCCTCGACAGCGTCGAAAAGGATGTCCACACAGCCGCCAAGCTCGGCCAGGTTCGTCCCTCCAGTTCCTTTGTCACCGTCCCCCCAAACCCCTCCCCAGGCGCACCCATTCCCGCAAAGCCTTCATTATTCACATTCCTCCCACTCGCCCGCCCCGACTTCTGACAAGGCGACGCATTCTTTGTCACCACATGCCGAGTCAGGCGGGAATGCATCATGTTGTCTCTGCTTGACCCTATTGCCGTGGCCCAGGAGCCCTCTGCCCTGGCCGTCTATACACAATTAGATCACTCTCTCGAAAACCATGCTGCCTTGTAGTCCTCCATGGCCACATCACTGACTTTTGCCCTGCAGGCGCTACTTGCCCGGCACGAGGCCTACATGGCCGACGCCGAGCGCGATCGCTTCGAGCTCACCACCCGCATCGAGCAGCTCGAGTTCGACAAGCGGGAGCTGCAGGCCGAGAACGCCAGGACCGTCGAGGAAAACCGCGCCCTGTTAGACCAGCTGGAGAACCTCAACAACTCTGTGCACAGCTCCGACATTCGGATCCAGACACTCGAGGCCACCCTGCTGTCCTCCCAACAAGCCGTCCGCCGTCTGGAAGGCGCCGCTGCCCGTGCCGCCGAGATGGAACGTCATGTCGCCTTGTTGGAACGGGAGCAGCTCGCCCTTCAAAACACTCTTCTCACAACCGAGTCCGAGGCCCGCTCCGCTCTGTCAAGATGGAAGAAGGCCGAGCGGGGCATCAGCGAGCTGCAGAGCCAGCTGGAGCGCATGGAGAAGGAGGCCAAGGAAGAGAGGGAACGTCACGCCGAGACCATGGACCGCATGGACCGACAGCGCGAGATGGAGAAGGAGCTCAACACCGCCGCCGGCAGGCTTAAGGGCGCAGCCGCCGTCAAGACCATCGAGAAGACAAAGGGCAGCAGCGCTGTCGTCTCGCACTTTGTCAAGGACCTGCTGCAGGACAACGCCAACCTCCAACTCGGCATCGCTGAGCTACGAGAGCTTCTGACCAACTCTCACGACGAAATCCAGGCCCTGCGCGACCAGCTCCTCTTCCACCAGCCCGTCAACGACGGCGAGGTTAGCACCACCTCGACACTGCGGGCAGAACTGGAACCCCCACGCTCAACCGAAGAGTCGCCATCAGCCCGACTCTCGCAAGAGTTCCACATCCACCATCACTATCACGTAGAGCAGAAGGTGGAGGTCAAGAAGGCGAGGAAGAAGCGAAGCGGCCTCACGCCAGGCATCTTCTCTCCGCCGGCTGGGGCAGCACCCTCCACACCGCCAAACACGACTCCTTGGCGACTGGGCGCATCGCCAGCAGCACCCGCCATGCTGTCTCAACCTCATCGTGGCCCACATGCCCTTTCCTTGGGGCAGCCCTCCAACCACCGATGGTCCGTCTTCTCGGAACAGCCCTCAGAAGTCGCCGCATCATCTGTGCCGAGCTCGCCGGTATCGACGCATCGCTACTCGATGTTCGACCGACTGCCCGACTCGGATCTTCCTTCGTCTCCTACCACCAGTGTCGACCCCCTGTCCCCGACATTGAGGGCATCGCACTTGAAGCGCCCTTCGGAAATTTCGAACCGGAGCATCTTTACCTCGATGACACCGTCATCTCCTGTTCCAGCCGTCAACAGGTCCTCAGGACATGACCACCCGGGCCCTATCCACGAGGAATCGGCCGACCCCTACGGCGATGCCGATGCCGAGGACTCGCCCGATGCACATGCAGCCACTGACGAGTCTGCTGCCGAAGAATCATCATTCTCCATAGAGGAGGTGATGCCTCGACCACAGCTGCGTCGCATGGCCTCTCATGAGTCGATCATGTCGCTCAGCGGAGGCCTGGATATCCATACCCTCAAGATCAGACCGAGCCAGATGGCTCTTCGACCATTGGGAGGTGCCGAGGTCGTTTTCTCCAGCGTCACGGCCTCGTCTACCATCGCAAGCGTCACCAACAAACGTAGCTCGGCCGTTCTTAGGGATAACCTGGCAGGCCTCCCGGGCCACCGCAACATTTCCTCGCCAACGCGAAGCCTATCTCCCGCAGGCTCGATGTACAACACTCCTGGTAAACTTGCTCGATGGTCCAGTTGGCGCCCTTGGGGCGGTGGCAGCAGCCCCAGCGGCCCCGACAACTCGCCTGCGCCTGCTCAGCCGGCGACACCTGCCCCGTCGACAACGCCAGCTCAGGCGGCAAAGACAGAAAAAGAAAAAGAAAAGGAGAGGGAATGGCAAAGGGCGTCAGGTATCAACCAGCCTGGAGCCATCCCTGGATTCCAGGAGTACCTCGCCTATCACCAAAGGCGAGGTGCGCCGAGCAAGGTCCTTCCCGACATTGTGGACGTTGAGGCCCTGCGGGAAGGCCTCGAGGGGTAATAATGACTACTTGACAGCAAGCATCGCGCCGGAGTTGGACTGACATTCTTTCTATTTCATTTGGTTACGAATAATTCTTCTTGGACAGACGAAGCAGTCTTGTCCGGTCGTTCATGGAGGCACGAGACCTCGAGAGACTGAGATACCCTACCTGCGCTGCGCTTGCAAATATTCCTTTTGTACAAGCCCTACGAGAGCATATGCGTATATGTCACGTTTAATGACACACTCTCAACTTGCATTCGATTCACATACTTTCGTTGATCGAAGAAGAACCGGTTGGAAAACTAGCTAGAGATATTGACCCTACATAATCGCTTGCTTCTTATGTCGAATACATTTAATACGTGGTGAGCTCGGGTGTACCTTCGGCCCTTGGGAAGGAGAACTTTGTCTCAACAAAGACCTTTTGCATCTTGTGCTGCTCAAAGATGGTGTAGACCTTGTCGAGGTCCTCGAGGCGAACACGGTGTGACAGCATTTGGTACGGGTCGAGCTCGCCAGACTGGATCTTCTTCATGAGGTCGTGCCAGTAGCGGTGGACAGGGGCTTGGCCATTGCCGATGAGGCGGACGCCACGCTCCATCAGAGAGCCAATGTTGAAGTGGTTCGTGTACCCAACGTAGACACCTGTAACACCACAGCGACCGAAACTGCGCGTGCTCTCAATCATCTCGTTGATAATCTCGCTCGTGTCCGTCTCGGCGCCGAGCTGGATTTCGAACCAGTGCGCCCAACCCTTTGCGTACTCGCCGGCAGCGCACTCGATGGCGACGTCCACTCCGCGACCTTCGGTCATCTCGCGCAGGCGCGAGACGACAGTGGGCTTGTTGGTGACGCCGTATGACAGCTGCTTATAATCGACGAGCTCGAGCTTGTCGAGGTGAGCTGGCGACCAGCGTTCCTTGATAAACGCCAGACGCGGCTCCGTGTCGACGAAGATGATCTTCTTGGCACCCTCCATGAGAGCAAAGGCGCCAGCCATCTGGCCAATAGGGCCAGCACCCCAAATGGCTACAGTGTCGCCCTCATAGACGGCTGTGTCCTTGACGGCGTTGAAGGACGTGGCCAGCACGTCGGAGAGGTACAGCGCCTTCTCATCAGGCACCTCATCGGGGATCTCCAGCAAGTTAACCTCGCCAAACGGCACGCGGACGTACTCGGCCTGACCACCACCAAAACCGCCAGTAAAGTGACTGTATCCGAACATGCCGCTCGTCTGGTTTCCGTACATGGCCTTTGCAGTCGTGTTTGAGTTTGTGCGCTCACACTGCGAAGACAGCTTTTGCTTGCAGAAGAAACAGTCGCCACAGGCAATGTTGAAGGAGACGACGCCGCGTGTGCCAACCTTGAGGCTCTTCACGCCAGGCCCGACTTCATCCACGACACCGCAGAACTCGTGGCCCAAGATGTCGCCTTTGGCCATTTGGATGACGGAGCCGTGGAGGAGGTGCAGGTCAGAGCCGCAGACGGTGCTGCCTGTGACGCGGAGGATGATGTCGCGGTCCTCGACGATTTTGGGCCGGGGCACGTCTTCGATGGTGACATTGTTCTTGCCTTGCCATGTGAGGGCTTTCATGGTGGAGGACTGGTCACCGTGCTTCGGGTTGGAGTAGTTGGCGATGTCTTGGGCTGTGGCGGCATCTTGGTGGCCGATGGCCTTTTCGGCGGCGTACGCTGCTTGGGAGACTGCCATTTTGGTGATATTAGGGAGATGGAGTTTGGAGGGAAAATTTAAGGGTGTCAGGTTGTGTGAAAAGTATTGTTTAGAGTTGTCTGCACACAGCAGAGGCCCAGGTTTAAGTCTTCAATCGCCCAGCCCTGCGGTGGCTGCATTTGGCACCTTCGCCGCGATCATCACGTCAGGACGGATGGCAAAATACCAAAAAGTCGATCCCGAACGCCGACATGCTGCAACGCTGAACTGCCGATGTTACGATTTTTCCAGAGGCAACCATGGTTATGACGGGAATGGGGCGTCATTGTGTGAGAACGCGGTGGGCACGGGCGACGTCATTGATTTTTTTCTATCATGAGGTTCGGAGCAAATTGTCCTGATGACTCTATAGGAGCGACAATTCATCAGCCATGTGTAAGCCAAAGCCAGGGGGCCCATATGATCGATCTCTCGGCATTTTGCATGTGGGAGCAAATGTGGATGCTGTCAATCGGTAATGTTCCGATCACTTTGGCGTCTTCCCCGTCTTTCTCCTCTTCGCGCCACGCTGTCCCGCGCGTCCTCCACGCTGCGGCGTGCCGGCAAACGCATCGCTTCCCTTGGTCAGGTCGTCTTCCGAATCTGATCCTGTTGTAGATGGGCGCTGAAGCGTTCGCATCTTTGCTGAGAGCGGCTTTTCGGCCGATTGGGTAGGAGTACGTGTTGGGAAGACACCGACGGGAGGCGCGGGGGCGATTTGTCGTAGGGCGGGAGTTGACGGCTGTTTCTGGACCAGTAATGATGTATTTTGAGGCTGTTCTGCTGTAGGTGGAAGATGTTTTGGGGTGTCTTTGGTGGGTTCTGGTGCGCTCTCTCCGTTGGTATTCGGTTCGAGATCGTAGGTATCGACGAGGCTGACTTCGAAAAGTTCACTCTCTGGCTCTGGCAGTGTCTCTGGCAGTGCTCGTGGCATCTCCGCCATCTCTGATACCTCCTCCTCCTCCGATACCTCTGGCCAGGTCAGAGATCGGATCTCGGGCTGGATCTCTGGCGATGCCTCTTGCACCTCTGGCAGTGCATCTGACAACACGACTGGCTGCGCGTCCTGCACCGCGCCTGGAAGTTGACCTGGTATAATTTCTGGAACAGACCCTGAAGTGGATGCGTCTGCAAATTCAATTGGGGCAAAGACAGCACAGTTGATGGTGTCCTGTTCCTGGGGTGCATCTTGGAAATGATCTTGCTCTGGAGCGCGGGCCGGAGCGTGGGTTGTAGGTTGACCGGCGTCCTGTTGGGACTCGGATGACATGCCCTGTGACGGCGTGCCCTGGCGCACTGAGCTGTGTTTGATGCCGAGCCTGTTTCGTACATCTTCCATGAAGACCATGGCCGTGTTGCCGCTGGGAAGGAGGTTCTGGATCTTAGCCAGGGCCGCGTGTTGCTCCTCGATCCATTCGTTCCAAGCCGAGTACTGGGAGATATAATTGGCGTTGTATCGTTTGACCCTTGTGATTTCGTCTCCCTGGGCAGATAGCTGCAGGGACAATGCCGCAGCTTGACGCTCAAGCTGTTCCACATGCTGGGCGTTGGCAACCTGTTCCTCAGCTCGTTCCAGGGCGGCGGCTTCCAGCGCCGTGATGTGTAGCTTCAGCGAGCGGATTTCTTCATTCTGCTGATTGATAGTCGCCTGAAGGGTCTTTTGGCTGGCCTCGATGGATTGGTAGAGCTGTCCAACCAAGTCAAGCGGGTTGTCCATGATGGGCTAAGTAGGTGTTGTGATTAAGTGAGTGAGCAAGAAGAGGGGCGCGTGTGCGCGACTGATTGGTTGCGAGATTCAGCGGAGAGAGTCCGGGATGCGCGGGCGAACTGTAACGCCAGTAGGAGTGATGATCGTCCGGAGCATTTGGTGTCGATGAGATGGACGATGGGCCTGTAGATGGCAGGTTGACGGCTGGTTAAGTAGAGAGCGTGGATGTCAAGGCATGAGACATGGGGCGCGACCAGTGTGTTGATTTGGTGGAGGCGCGAATGGCGTTGGTGGAAAGGGCAGAGCAAACTTAGGGCCTCATATTGACCAAAGGCTGTGTACGTAAGCAACCTTCATTGGTCAATGGCGTGGCCCCTTGGGCGTTTGGTGCAGCCGACCATAAAAAATACCTGAGGTGGCTGATTGAATTCTTCAAAAGTGAAAAAGAATGGTTCAATGGGGATGTATTGTTCCAGGTGGGTCAGGGCGCAAACTCAGTCAGGTATAAGACGGAACAACCATGATGAAGCTCTCCCGGCGCCGATGAGGCGGGAGATGCGGGGCCCGGCTCCGGAGCATGAAGCCGGCGCATTTCTCGGAGCTCGACACGGGCCTGAGCAGCGTTCGGGGCACTGGTAACTGTTGTACAGGGACCTTCCCATCGTCAAGATGCGGCTCAACCGAATACAACGATCTAGATAGTTAGAGGAGTAACACAACCATCGCAAGAGAATGCCAAGAGCTGACGACATTCAGCCTGCGCGCATCTGTCACCCCTTGAAAACACGGTCGATTCCCGGACTCGGAGGTATCTAAACCCAGGCACGTTCCTCAGGCACGTTTAGACGGGAAGGTATCGCAAGATGCCCAAAGTCGCAGGAGAAATATCACTTCGCCCGTTACCCCGTCTTGGAGACACACTCCGCCAATGATATCCCCTCCACGACCACCCATGTTGATACAGATTGTTGTGCTCAGCGCGTCACGTGGGGCGTGAGACGGACTAGGCACCGACAGGCATGCAATCCTCAAACACCCATACTCCCCTCTTCCACCTCCCCTCGTTTTCTTCGCCAGGAATCAACATGGCATCTACCTGGGGGTCCGCAGTAGCGGATGAGGAACGACAGGAGCCGGGCGACGCCGTTGCCCGCAAGGCCGCGGTGCTCGCCGAACGGGTCAGGGAGAGCAAACACTTCCTCGTCTTCACTGGCGCGGGGATATCAACATCAGCAGGCATCCCCGACTTTCGCGGCCCCGAGGGCGCCTGGACCCGCCTCGCGCAGGGCCGACAGCCAAAGGGCAAGGCCAACATGACCCTCACAGCTTTGCCAACGCCAACGCACATGGCCCTCGTGGCCTTGCAAGAGCGCGGTCTGCTCAAGTACCTTGTTAGCCAGAACTGCGATGGTCTTCATCGCAGGAGCGGTATCTTGCCTGTGAGGACCTAAGACGAAACACCAAAGACTCGACTGACCCTGCTGCAGGAGCTCATCTCCGAGTTGCATGGCAACAGCAACAGGGAGTACTGCAAAGACTGCGGCAAAGAGTACATCCGGGGTACCTTACCTTCCATGCCCTCGAAGGGCTCCGAAGCTGACCAGATCAAGACTTCCGCGCCGTCGCCAACTATGAGAAAACCGTCTTCGACCACCGGACAGGCCGCAAGTGTGCTGACTGCGACGGCGACCTCCATGACACCATCATCAACTTTGGCGAGTATCTTCCCGAGCAGCCCCTCGAGCGGGCGCGAGACCACGCCAAAAAGGCCGACCTCTGTCTCGTACTCGGCTCCTCGCTCACCGTGCCGCCAGCCTGCACCATCCCCGAGACGGTCGGCAAGCGAAAGGGTGTCCGCGGCCGCAAGGCTCCCCAGCTGTCCATCTGCAACTTGCAGGCAACAGACAAGGACGGCCTCTGCGCGCCAGGTCTTCGCATCCACGCCAAAACGGATGACCTCATGATACAGATCATGGCCAACCTAGACATACCAATTCCTGAATTCATCCTGCGCCGCCGCCTCACAGTGGAGATCAAGACCCTCGAGGCCGAACGCCACCAGGCAACGCTGATGGGTGTTGACGTCGACGGCACGCCCGTCACGTTTCTGCGCTCGGTGCGTCTCGAGGGTACTCGTCGCCCAGTCACCACGGAACCGTACGTGCTCAACCACCGGGGCATTCTCGACCCGGGCGCAGTGCTGGGCTTTGAGCTCGACTTCATGGGTCATTACGGCGAGCCCAACCTGGAACTGTCGCATGAGCACCGAGGCGCAGCCGACGCGTCGGCCACATATCTCCTCGAATACAACCCACGAACCGGTACTTGGGAGACGACAAGACTGGACATGGCGGCCGGGGGTGAGCAGGCAGTGGGCAGTGCAACAGATGCGGCGCCGAAGACTGTGACTGTGCCTCGACTGGAGAAGCCCGTATTTGATTTTACCGACGATGAAGAAAGCATGTTGTAGGGGGAGAATTGGCTAAAACTGGAAGATGCAGGGACGCGACGGTCGGTGGCGCCACTGACCGTTGGTTCAACTCCGACCAACGGCAAATTGTACAACAGGGGCCCTGAGCGTCCGCTAAGGACCAACCGCATAATTTGGGTGCCGCTTTCCCGCTATTATTGGATTGAATCCCCTGAAAACTGGACGAATCCCCGTGTTGTCTAGTTTACAGCAAAGAGCTTGTCCATCCTTCACGTCCTTCCTGGCAGTCACTCGTTCAGTGCCATATCATCATCAACATCCGGCAGCTTCGTCTCCAGTCCATTCATTTTGACTCGACACTCCTTGAACTTCCAAACACCTCCATCCACAGCCATGTCCGCACCCTCAACCTACATCGCCCCCTCGGGCGCGATTGTCACCAAGCTCCCCATGCCCTACCCCGGCACGATGCCGGTGGCCGCAGAGGTGATAGGCGTCGAGCCGACAGCCACGACATACATCATCGCATGCCCACCCGGCACCAGTGAGGGCACCGACGAAGACACATGCTTCCGAGTCCCCCAGACCATCACTGTCGGCCCCTTTGCCAGCGAAACGCTACCGGCCGGCGCGGCGGAGACGGGCATCTTCGAAGACCACTTCAGTAATGAGTTATTGGGCGACTTTGTCCTCTCCGTTCGTTGCGAGATGAGCCGCACCATCGCCCAGAGATGCACATGGACCGGCAATGGCACCGCGACCACGGTAACGGACACCGCTACTCTTGAGACGGCTGGCTTTGCGACACTGTTCCACGGTGATGTCACAATCATCGCTGGGCAGTCGCTGCTCGAATCTGGCGCCTCCAGCACCGCCGGCACCACGGGCACAGAGAGCTCAGGTACTCAGGCCAGCCAGACCTTGGCAAGTCAAACGAGCGGCACCGAGTCGCCTGCAGCGAGCGGTACTGGAGGCGGGGACAATGGCAGCGCTGCCTCGGTATGGGGAGTGAGTCGGTTGGTGGCTGTCGGTGCCGTGGTTCTTGCGCTGGTGAACGGGCTCATGTTGTGAGCGCCATCACGGTGCAATACTGAAGTCGAGTCGAGTCGAATAGCGAGCGGGCCGGTTACGAGCGACCAACGTGGCCAGACTGTTGATTTCAAATTCCATTTCTGGGGGGGCCGAGAGTCTTGAAGAGAACAGGTCACAAGCCTCAACCTCGGAGGCATGGAGGCCGGCCCACGGGTGATTGGATCCGGAGGCGGCTGAGGCGATCCGGCGGGTAATTGGGGCACTTCACTTACATCTGGTTCAGGGGAAGCAATTGTCAGCAATTCAAGGTGGAATACACCAATGAGAGATACCACGAGAAACGGAAACAGAGGAACATTGTACCAAGATATGTGCTCTCAATCCTTTACAAGCCATGCTGTAGACCTGGTTGATCCCAATCTCCATCGTCATGCTCGATAGACATCCGGCCCTCGTGCGGAGAAGCCAGGGACGGGCCAGCTTCCCCAAACCTTCCCCTCTCGTCACGGAACCTAGTCGCCAAGCCCCCGTGCCGGGACGGCGCCCGAACCACATCTCCAACCAGACGAATATGGAAATCCGGAGGGTGAAGCGTCCGCAAAGGACAGCGAGGCGCCCTGCTCGCCGCGTGATCGGGACAATGTGTTTTCAGTGGTATAGTGGTAGTATATGAGAGAGCGCGGTCGCGTCTTCTGTCAAAAGAGGCGTGTTGGTTCCCATCATCTTTCCCGTCTTCCGCCCGAACTATTCCAGTACACCATCTTCCGAATAGCTTCATTTGTCCTTTGACCTACCAGCACCACAGACCAGGGAAACCATACTTCTTCCCACCATGAAGTCCACCACCATGGCATTGGCCGCGGCCGCCCTCTCCGCCACCGCCAGCGCCCAGCTCGGCTTCGGCCGCCCTCCCAACCCCATGGACAAGGCCAAAGCCACAGTAGTCGAGGACTTTGTCTGGCGCGACCCCTTCACAGAGGAGACGGCCTCTCTCTACACGCCAACCTGCGAGGTCGAGGCAACCTTCCCCGCCGAGCAGTACACCCTCCACCAGCTCTGGGACAAGGCCCCCCGCGGCCTGTGGAGCTGGGGCCAGGGCCTCAAGGAGTTCTGGCACGACAAGGAGTACCCAGGCTCGTGGTCCGGTCTCGACCGCCACGGCTGGGACCGCAACGTCCTCCTGATGCACTACGACAAGGTCCCCTCCATCGTGCGCGAGTGGATCGAGGAGCAGGACAGGACCGATAGCCCGGATAACGGCCTGTTCGCCATCTTTGACAAGCCCGCCGACCAGCACCAGCGCGTCGACGACCGGGTTGTTGTCCCCAAGGACGGGCCTATGGACCGCGAGCTCGACTCCAACAGGGTCATCCTCTTCGCCCCGGGCGCCCTCAACGTGATCCTGCCCCTGTTCGTCGCCGAGGCCAGCAAATGCAAGGGTGTGTTGAAGTCATCAGAACACATGGTCGAAACGCTGCTGACAACGTGCTTCCAGATACCCTGATCAACCTCAGCAACTACTCGGTCGAGCCGGCCGACGGCAAGGTGGTCGCCTGGCCCATTGAGCACACGAGGCCGAACCTGAAAAACTCGGAACGGACCATCCAGATCACCATCAAGGCGCAGGCCCTCAAGGCCAAGGCCAAGGCCGAGGAGAGTGCCAAGGAGGAGCTGTAGATACCTTACCTACCTAGAACACATTGTCTCGGTTGCTAGATTTCGGCATTCGATGGAGGGTGATTCAGGCAGACGGACGGACGAGGACGCAAAAAACTGTACATAGCGACCTGGTCCCTGCCTCGGCGTTTGGGTTTAATAAGCATCCAAGAATACCATCTTTACATCGGGTACCTCCATCGGCACAACATTCGACACGGTCGCTCGTTGGTTGCTCCTTCCCGTGCCAAAAGTTCCCCCGCCCCCGCGCCATCACCTCATCCCACCACACCTCTGTCACAGCGGCCCATCAGGGGGCCACTAGCGAGGGAGCTTGGGCCCTTCCGGGGGAAATGCCGCCCAAGCTTGCCGCCCCTGGGCCAATGATGACCGCTGTATTTGAATCTCGCACCCTCCCAGGACCACCAGGACCACCCGGATTGGCGTCGTACGTCATGCTTCTCCCCTTCACCTCACTCATTCATCATGGACTGCCGGGGTCTTCTGCTACAGGCACGCTTGGCACGGAAGAGCCCGCATGGCCGGGACGGATAATGAGCTGACTGACCTCTTATCGCTCTCAATGCCTGTGCTAGCTCTGCCGGAGCTCTGCTGGCTGTGGCACTGACTGAGTCGAGCACATCATCGCACCGTGACCTCTCTGCGTCTGTCTGCGTCTGCCCCCCGCCATCCCTCCCCAGCCCGATACCCAGTCGACTGGCCCTCTGCTGTGCTCTCTCTTAAACCAATCCTCACCCCAAGGCTTCCCTCCTCCCCTCGCCCAATCCCTCCATGCACCCCTTTCGACTCCTCTCCCGTGCCGGCCGTCTCAGAGCTGCCCCTACCACCTACGCAAGGTCTTTCGCAACCACAAACGCTCGCGCCATGTCCGAATTCAAGCTCAAGTCCATCACCTCCCTCTCGCTGAGCCCCGGCGAGAAGCAGGAGGTCGAGGTCGAAGGTATCGAGGGCGGCAAAGTCCTCCTCGCCAACGCAGGCGGCAAAATCACCGCCCTCGGCACCAAGTGCACTCATTTTGGCGCGCCTTTGGTCAAAGGCGTCCTCACCACAGACGGCAGACTGACCTGCCCCTGGCACGGAGGTAATGTCATCCGTCCTGCAGTGCTCGTGAAAGTGGAACACCGCTGACTCTGCCAACTGCCAGCCTGCTTCAACGCAAAGACGGGTGACATTGAGGACGCCCCCGCCCTGGACCCCCTCACCGTCTTCAAGGTCACAGAGCGCGATGGCGCCGTCTACATTACCGGCGAGGAGTCGGCCATCAAGAGTGGCCGTAGAAAGCCCAATATCAAGTGCAGCAGCGCCAAGGGTGCCGACGACAAAAAGGTCATCATTGTTGGCGGCGGCTCCGGTGCCCTCGGCGCCATCGAGGGTCTGCGTAACGGCGGCTTCTCCGGCCCCCTGACCGTCATCTCCCGCGAGGGGCATTTCCCCATCGACCGCACCAAACTTTCCAAGGCGCTCCTCACCGAGGTCGAGAAACTGCAGTGGCGCGACAGCGCATTCTACGACAGCGGCTCTGTGCAGTGGGTCCACGACGAGGTGGTCGATATCGACTTCTCCGGCCGCAGCTTGACCACCAAGGGCGGCGAGAAGCACACGTATGGCAAGATCATTCTGGCAACTGGAGGCACCCCCCGTGTGCTCCCACTGCAGGGCTTCAAGGTTCTGGAGAACATCTTCACCCTCCGGACCGTAGACGATGTCAAGAAGATTGTCGCTGCCATTGGCGACAAGGGCAAGCGTATTGTCATTGTTGGCTCCAGCTTCATCGGCATGGAGATCGCCAACGCCACAGCAAAGGACAACACCGTCACCATTATCGGCATGGAAACGACACCCCTCGAGCGTGTCCTCGGCGCCAAGATTGGCGCTGGCATCCAAAAGGCCGTCGAGCAGAGCGGCGTCAAGTTCCACATGGAGGCTGGCGTCGACAAGGCTGAACCATCGACTTCCGACGCGGCCAAGGTCGGTGCCGTCTACCTCAAGGACGGCACAAAGATCGACGCTGACCTCGTCATCCTTGGCGTGGGCGTCGCCCCAGCCACCGAATTCCTCCAGAACAACAAGGCCGTCAGCCTCGAAAAGGATGGCTCCCTCAAGACCGACGACAGCTTCCTTATCGAGGGCCTGAAGGATGCCTACGCTGTCGGTGACATCGCCACCTACCCCTACCGCGGTCCCGGCGGCGAGGGCAAGCACACGCGGATCGAGCATTGGAACGTGGCCCAGAACGCCGGCCGCTCTGTCGCCAACCACATCATCAATAGTGCCGCCAAGCAGGAGGCCTTCATTCCCGTCTTCTGGTCCGCCCTCGGCGCACAGCTGCGATATTGTGGCAACACCGTGGGAGGCTGGGACGATGTGGTCATCCAGGGCAGCGTGGACGAAAAGGCCTTTGCCGCTTTTTATGCTAATGGCGAAACAGTCGTGGCTGTGGCAACAATGGGCAAGGACCCCGTCATGGTGCAATCGGCCGAGTTGATGCGGTTGGATAAGATGCCCAAAAAGTCAGAGCTGCAGGGCGGCCTTGACGTACTATCCCTGGGGTCTCCAGCATAGGTGCACAGGAAGCGTTCAGTGAGGGTCGGTAGTATAATATTGATGATTATCTTGTTGTCTTCATGCCTACGGGTCAGGGCTGGCCCGTCGTAGGCTCTCCAGAGCGGTACCACATTCTGTGTCAGTCCACAGAAACGTCTCAAGAAGTGCCTCCAGGGCGTCGTCGTCGTAGGCTGATGAAATAACCCCCTCATCTCCCGCGCGGAGGACTGCACTGTAGAACAGCGAGCGAAACCATTCCGCATTGTCGGCGTTCTGGCGCGACCAGCCTGAGCCCACGACACCGGCAAAGGCAATCCACACGAGGAACGCTGCGTTGCCAGTCCAGGCATCCACGACGTACGCCGCCGGCAGCACACGTGGCCCTTGCTGGAGGAAGTTCCGCAGCCGGCCGCACAGGATTCGCAGCAGCTGGCTTGTGGTGGGCACATGTCGGAGAACGACGTACAGAAACACGTGGGCGGCGAGGACAAGAGCGGTGACGGGGCTGTTGCCGGCCAGCCGGCTAGGAGACTGGGCTTTGCCGTGAGACGACGTGTCGCTGTCAGGAAAGAGGAACTCAAGCATGCGGACGTCGGCGGTAGTCATGATGACGCGAATAGAAGCGACGGTGACGGGTATGCTGGATGCATGAGCGCAGATAGCCTGACGGAGGAGCATGAAAATGACGCGAGCAGCCGCCATATCTTGCCTCTCCTCTAGCGGGTCGGCATCGTCGGGCTCAAGGTGAACGAGAGCTGGCGGGACAGCAGCGTCTGTGATGACCTTGGAGGGGAGGATGACCTGATCGATAGTGTGGAAGAGGGGGAACAAGGGGACGCGCCCAAGACCGGTGGCGACTTCAACGTCAACCCAGCTAATGCAACGGCAAAGGATGTAGTCGTGCAGGATGGAGTCAACGCCTCCCCTAGCCTGCACAAGATCGTAGAGTCCGCGCAGGTGGACGTGGGCAGAGGCTAGCTCGCCGGTGAAGGCCTCGCCGTTGGCCAGAGTTGCGACAGCGGCTAGAACAAACATGTCGTCGCCGGAGCCGTTGGACTGGAGGGTGGCACCGATTGCAGTGCTATGGTCAGAGTCAGTGCCAGGGCCTGGAGTGAGGCGCTTGCGGATGAGACGCAATGTCTCCCCCTTCTGGAGGTAGCCTTCGTGACGGAGTTTGACGTCGAGGGTCGGCAGGCTGGAGGACCAAAATCCGGCTGCCAGGGCGACGGTAGCGCGTAGGAGGACAGGATTTTGCATGGCGTAAGGTAGCCAGGGCCCCTGAGTGTCGAGGGCCGACATGTTGAGGTTGAAGCCTCTTAGGACTGTGGCATGGTCAGAAGGCTGAGGGATGAAGAGTCTGAAACTGGCAGGCACTCACAGAACTGGAGGAGGATATCTGATGCCGAGTTGCTGGGAATCGCCAGGGTCTCAAAAGGGTCCAGACGGCCATCTTTGAGTCGCGACATGGGGGACATCGCCATGGCCTCCAAACCGCCGGGCCGTCCTTTGGTCTCGGCATTGGAAGCCGGAATCTCGGATGACCTGGCCTTGCCCTTCCCTTTGCCTCTGGCCTTGGTCTTCTGAGGCTTAGCCTGGTAGAAGCTGGTCAGTTTTCTGACTGTCTTTGACAAACCATGGTCATAACGAACCTGGGTTTTGGAGGTTGGGGCCAACTTGATGATGTCCGTCTCCTCCGCGTCTGGATCGAGCGTCCGAGTCCGCGATGCTGCAGCGCTCGGGGCTGTGACTCTGAAGCGCCCTCTCGAGGCAGGCTGGGGCGGTCTGGGCCGTGATGCCGAGGCGTCATTGTCGCCCGAAGGCTGGGCCGGGGCGTTGCGGCGTTGGAGAGCGGTCCGAATGGCATGGCTGCGCGCGGCTTTCGTGGCGTTGGAGCTGTTATTGTCCCCGAAGGTCACGAACTCATATACGGGCATCCTTGAAGGTTGCGCAGTGCGGCGCTTCAGTTAATCATGGTGACGGACGCGGTGGTGTGGCGGCGGTCGAGGGACCGAAGGGATGGGTGCGAGCTGATGAAGCTGCGGCGCGAGATACAGCCTGAACACGGTCTCATGTGACCAGGTGGGTTTGGGTCGTCGGACGCATGCACTTGAGGAGAGTTTCCTTCCTTTTTCGTCGTGACAAAAGACGGGAGGGCTAGGACAGGGACTCGGACATCCTTGAATGATCTCGGAGATGGACAAGTCCACGGGTGGTCGTGCGGTGCGGACAGGCTAGGCAAACTAGCCCGCGGGAAACATGGAATGTCCGATGGTGGAGGGAGGTGGAGGAGCGACGGCAGTGCGATCAGCTACTGGACTGATGATGGGCGATTGGAGTCTGGATGCCGACCAGCGGGACCTTGCGAGGTTCAGTTGACGGCAGAACGCGGAAGCTGCAAGTTTCGGCAGTGTTCGTTCCTTCCTGCCTTCTATCCGAGGTGCTTCAGTGTTCCTTCCCGCCCTCATCATCCACTGCGTCGATGGCGCCTTCCCTCTTCAGGAGTCTACAATCTCCTCCAATGCACGTGATGACACTGAGAAAGAACCATGACTGTGCCCGGGCAGAAACTCATTTCATTTCTCTCGACTCCTCAACACATTGGGTCTTTTCCTCCACTCCCGTCCTTCCTGTCCCGGCATCTCCGTCCTCTTAAGCCTTGAGGCCCCTCCCCAGCCCGGTCTCGCTCCACCTGCCGCATCTGCATCCGCATGCCGAACAGGCATCTCCCCCCGATCTCGCCCCTGCGTCGGTGAACTGCCAGGGCACATCGGCCAACGTCGCAACCACCACGCGACAGACCCATCACACTACTACCGAACCCTCCGGCGTTTGAGTACTGGACCGGACGCATGTTATCGGCTTTGGCGTGCTCTGCGCGATTTGGGTCCCCTACGACTGACTCTCCGCCCCGTCTCCTTCTTCCAGAAGCCTTCCGTCTCGTCTCTATTTGGGAACTTCAGGCGACGGTCTTGGCGCAGCTTGGTCTCAGCTCCCTCCCGGCGCGTGCGCGTGAGCGACAGCCGAGTTTGACATATTGAGACCAGATTCCAGGGGCAATGGATCTTGTGTGACCGCCGTGACCAGGGGCTGCCCAGGGCAAGGCACCTTCTGCCGTGACCCGCCCGACGGGACATGCCTTGGGAAGTTGGGAGGGCAATCCACCATCAACACGAGCGGAACCACGCGGAGCCGACGTTTCCCGTCGGAGCTCCTCCGCCGGCGCCATGCAGTCGGCGCCGTCAAAGCCAAGTTTGCGCGGCATCGGAGGCCACCAGCCACCGGCTTGATACTGCTCGCCAAACGCCAGGCCAGTACGCCCGAGCACCCACCCGCGCGAACCCGCCGGATCTACTTCACGCCCGGCGGCGGTAGCAGCAGGACGCCTCGGTGCCACGCCGGCCCCGATTCCGCCGGCTTGGACTCCTCGCCATCCGGCCAGACATCGTGGCAAACCAGCCGTGGGAATACCATGTCTCCTCCTCCCCATGCTCAGCTCATAGGGGGCCAATACTGGCTCGCATCCCGTCATTGAGTCGTACGCTCAGGGCGCCGGCCACTCACTTCCCGGCATCTCGTCCACTGTCTCGGATGCGGACTCGTCCTCCTGGGCTTCGTTGCGCGCAAACAAGACCGGCCGGCCAGCTAACACGGACTGGCAAGGGGGACGTCGAGCCGGGCCAACGTTTTTGTCGCACCCTCGCCTGGTACCGCCACCTAAGAGACGAGGCCACCCCCGCCGGACGCCCGTCATACCGACCATGGTACCGGATCCCAGATCGCTCCCAGGTTGCGGCTGCATGCTTTGCCTCTGTGCTACCTCTTTCTCTTATTGTGCCACGAACCTGCTGAGGTCGTTCGCGACAGAGAGAGCCCTGCTTTCCGCATAAGGGGCCTTGCCGGACTATGTGCTAATGTGTAGGCAGGCCGCGTTGTTTTGCCTCGGACGGTTACCTGGGCGTGCGACCAAATCGAGAGAGACTGTTCTTCGAGCTTCGGAGTCCGCAGCCCCGTTTTGAGCAAGCAATGGCAACCGCACCGATATTGCACGAGGATCTGTGTTGCAAGCCAGTTTCTCTCTCGGACGGGGTCTGGCCAAGAATCTGCATCGTCATCGATCAACAGGGCTCTTGCTGGGGCAGTCCTTCGCGTGATCTTGTTTCTCGGCCTTGCCGGCCGTTTGGCTTGGTGGTTTGACTGTTGTTTGTAGTGGTAAACAGAGCGGCAGCAGTGGCTACAAGACTAGAGGATGAGAAAACAACGGTCTCAGCACCTTCCCTGGAAAATGCTGCCAGATTGATCAATACTCGGCAGACCTTCAGCCTGGTTACACGATATGCATGCCGGCGAACACAATCCCTGCCCATCTCGGCCTGCCACCTTGATAGTGGCAACCCCGCGTACCTCGTTCTGTTTGGCCACATTTGGGGTTTAATCTCTATTCGAAGCTGAGCTTCTGTCAAGCATGCAAGCACCCTGGCTTCCCTCTCAGAAGGGCCCTTCTACTGACATGTCCGATGCAGCCCGGGCTGCATTGAAGCAAGGCCAAGGCCACGAGACCCACCACACGCCTGCCCCGATGAGCAGAACACGATCGGAGGTGTTCCAGTACACAGCTGGTGAATACAAGAGGATAAAGTGAACCTAGTCACGGCTTGTGCGCCGGGTCTAGGGCGACAAGTCCGGCCGTGAGTGACATTGGCAGTGACCCCATCTCGGGGCCATTGTGGGATTATTCTTGTCCTCCTCTATACCTGGCAGAGAGCGCTGCCGGAGACCAAGTACGGCCAGCCCTCAAGTTCCCCAAGGGAGGCTAGCCAGCTGGCTGCGGTCACCGGGGCACGAGGACGATGAGCTGGCGGTATACCCGTCGATGACCGTCTGTCTGTTCACAGCTCGAGGCGGTGACCACGATCTCGGCGTGCGCGGCGATGCCCTCCCTTGCTGCTACTGCTGCTGCTGCATCTCTAACACCCCCTGGCGGTCCGTCCCGTAACGACATGCGCCATCGCCCAGATGATCGGGTACGAGCCTCGTGGGCGTGCAGGTGGCTTGGCCCAAGTTCGCCTCTTTTCCCCGACGGACTGGCTCGGCCGTGTTCGACTGAGACGCTGTCACTTGGGCATGGTCTAAGACAAGGCGGTGGGTAACCCGACAGACACTCGTTACGTTAGGCGAAGCGTTTGCCGTGCCCCTCGTGAACAACTAGCCAATGCCGTGGACTCGGGAGCCGGGAAGAGTGAATACACTCCCCGGCATCTGGGAGAGAAACATCCATGGAACGTAACAATCGGCGAACGAGGGAGGGTCCGAACAAACAAGTGAAATGGCCGGCCGGCATAATATGATATGTGTAATTCATTTTCACTGTTTGGGGGGCACATTCATCAGGATTGGCTCGCACGGCTGCTCGTAAAAACCGTCGTCACCCCCCGGCCCATCTTCTACTCAAGAGGTTAGAGACCCTTCTCCCAGAGGCATCGTCTCAACAAGCAGTGCATTAGCTCCGCCCGCCAAGGTCCAGTCGGCCTGAAGAACAACGCTTTAACCGCCCCTTTGACCGCCTCTACTCCCCCACGATCGCCTACGAGCCGGACGGCACGCTGCCCAGCCGCCTGCACCTGCAATCCCCCTTGCCCTTTTCATCTCCCCGGACAAGGCCCCCCAAAGGCGCTCCACGGCGGCGGACCGTCGCCCGATTTTCGCCCCCCCCCCCGGCTCCCCTGTCCGCAGCCACTGGGACAGTTTGTCTTTGTCAATAAATGGCCCCCCTTCCCGCAGCCAGGATGGTTTTCAGAAATCTCTTCCGGTTCCCCAACCGTCGCCTCCTTCTTCCCCAGAGACAGGACAGCAACACGCGAGCCGCCGAGCGCAAGCTGCGAGCCGGATCTTGGTCGATCAGTAGTGAAGAATCGGACTCGAACCCGCCCATGCCATACAGGACAAGCGATGCAGAGGACAGCTGCCTAAAAAACCAGGGTCAGGCCGCCGAGGCCGACCCCGTCACCGCCGCCGCTCCTGGTTCTCAGGGGGCGGAGGCGGTGTCTCCGCCCGGCTGCCATGACCCCGAGAAGGCGGCCCCGGCCCCGAACAACAGCAACAACACCACAACTCCCGTATTCCCACGCCGCTCCGCCGACAATGACGATATCG
Source organism: Plectosphaerella plurivora (assembly GCA_020726575.1). Lineage (NCBI taxonomy): Eukaryota > Fungi > Ascomycota > Sordariomycetes > Glomerellales > Plectosphaerellaceae > Plectosphaerella > Plectosphaerella plurivora. The sequence goes on from JAGSXJ010000035.1 coordinate 141,891, forward strand.
AGGCCCCGACCTTGGTAGCCGGCGATGGCGCCGTGCTCACGCAGCAAGAGACCAACTTTGACTTCCCCGAGGGCGGGCTCCAGGCCTGGCTCGTCGTCTTTGGCTCCTTCTGCGCCATGCTCTCCGTCTTTGGTCTCATCAACACGGCCGCCGTCTTCGAGTCTTACCTTTCGACGAACCAGCTGTCCGAGTATACTTCGGACCAGATTGGCTGGATCTTCAGTCTGTACCTGTTCATGGTGTTCTTCGTCGGCATCCAGGTTGGACCCATCTTTGACAAATATGGTCCGCGGATCGTCGTCGCCGTCGGCGGTGTGCTCATCGCCGGCAGTCTGCTCGTGTTCAGCGTTTGCAAAGGTAAGACCGAGTTCTCAGTCTCTGAGGTACCAAGATGCTAATGCTTCTCAGAATACTACCAGATCATGCTCGCATACTCGGTCATGGGTGGTCTGGGTGGCGCGCTGCTCAACTCGCCGGCATACGCAGCCATTGCACACTTCTTCGACGCTCGGCGTGGACTGGCGACAGGTCTCGCGGCCACTGCTGGGTCCATCGGCGGCGTCGTGTTCCCGATCCTGCTACAGCGGCTGCTCCCGCAGCTTGGGTTCGGTTGGACGACCCGCATCCTCGGGTTCATCCTTCTGGCGCTCGCGGTGCCGGCGAACCTCTTCATCCGGTCGCGGCTGCCACCCAAGGACACCATCGCGTCCGTGTGGCCGGACCTGACCATGTTCCGCGACCTCAAGTTCACGTTTTCGGCCATCGGCATCTTCTTCATGGAATGGGGCCTGTTTGTGCCCCTGACCTTCATCGTCTCCTACTCGGCGCGTTACCGCGCTGACCCGACCGAGTCGTACACGCTGCTGTCGATGCTCAACGCCGGCTCGGCTCTGGGCCGTTTCCTGCCTGGCTTCTTCGCGGACAAGATTGGTCGGTTCAACGTCATCCTTCTCACCATCAGCATGTGCGTGGCGACCGTGTTCGGGCTGTGGATGCCAGCGGGCGACTCGGAGCCCATGCTCATCGCGTTCGCGGTGCTCTTTGGCTTTGCGAGCGGCAGCAACCTGAGTCTGACGCCCGTGTGCCTGGGCCAGCTATGCGACCCTCGCGACTATGGACGATTCATCTCGACGGCGCTCATGGTTGCCAGCTTTGGCACGCTGAGCAGTCTTCCCATTGCGGGTGCCATCCTTGAGGCTGGAGACCACGGCGACGCCGGCTGGAACGCTCTCATCGCCTTTGCGGGGCTCTCGTACGTTCTGGCGCTGGCGTGCTACGTGGCTGCGCGGGTCATAGCCGTCGGCTGGAGCGTTAAGAAGATATTCTGAGCATGCGAGGAGAGATGGGAAGAGGGAGTAGAATCAGAAAATGGCGTCGGGTGGTTTGATGGAGGACGCGCGCAAGTTTGGGTCGGGGTTTCTGATGGGATGGTTTAGACTGGGGGAAAACAAATAAGAAAAGAAGTTGTATGAAAAGACCAGCGACTCCGTGCTGCCGTCCATCTGTCCGTGACGAAGCCAGAGTGTGTCGACGTCGGAGTTGCCAGTGGAATGTTGGTGTTGACTTGTGCAACTGAAAAGGAAGGTGGGGGCGGGGCACTTTTCCCCTAGCGCCGTGGCTGCTGCAAATGACCCCGCCATCATTGGGCGATGTGCTCGCTGAATCGAAGCGCCGATGCCCCGCGGCGCATCGAATCATGCCAGAAGCTTTTTGAAAACTAAAATTTCAAGCGTCATCCTCCCTCAACCACCACGAACGAAGCTCCCTCCCGATCACCCCGAATGGACAACCCCGTGGCAGCGCCGGTGCTTTCGACGCCGTCCGAATTCATCTTCGAAGACCCGACACCCGCGCCACCGCCGCCGTCGGCCCCGCGAAGCGATGACGAGCTCCGCGATATCTACGAGATCGACCGCACGGCGAGGGAGATCAAAGAGGGTGGCTGGTCTCGTGTAGCCCTTCAGTTCCCCGACCATATGCTTGGCGATGCCAGCTGGGTTGTCGAGGCGCTGAAGAATGCGCTCGCGGAGCTGCCCAGGCCAATAAAGGAGGAAGAGCAGGCCCCAGCAGCAGCAAATCCTCAGGAGTCCCTCGAGACGGACCTCACCACAGTTCCCGGGGGACAACCCCTCCCCACGTCGTCGCAGACACCAACAACAGAGCGGATCTACATCCTGGCAGATACGTCGTACAGCGCGTGCTGCGTCGATGAGATTGCTGCCGAGCATGCCGACGCGCACGTCGTCGTGCACTACGGACGCTCGTGTCTCTCCCCAACGTCGCGCCTGCCGGTCCTCTACGTCTTCACCAGGAACCCCCTGGACCACGACGCGGCCGTGACAGCCTTCCAGAAGGAGTTCTCGGACAAGGGGGCCAAGGTGATCCTCATGGCCGACCTTACGTACCAAGACCACGTCGCACCGCTGGCGGCGCGCCTGCGGTCTCAGGGCTACGCGGACCTGCTTTACACGACTGTCGTACACGACCCCGCCGGCGCCATCCCCAACCGAAGGGTAGCCGCAGCCGATCCGAGCCCCGACGCCGACGCCAGCGCCGAGGCAGGGGCAAAGTCTGAGTCCAAGTCTGAGTCTGAGGCAGGGCCTGGAGCAGGAGAAGACCTCGCCGAATACTCCCTCTTCCACATCTCAACCCCTCCGGCGGCGCTGCTCCTCGCGCTGCAGACACGTCTCGCGTCGCTGCATGTCCTTGACACATCGTCGGCGACGCTCAGTACCGACGACCCGACGCGGACGACGGGCGCGCTACTCCGTCGGCGGTATGCCAAGGTGCTGACGCTGTCCAGAGCAGGCGTCGTGGGTATCCTGGTCAACACGCTCAGCGTAGCCAACTACATGTCAAGTATCGACCTCTTGCGGCGGCGCATTGCCGACGCAGGCAAGAAGAGCTACACCGTGGTGGTGGGTAAGCTGAACCCGGCCAAGCTGGCCAACTTTGCCGAGATTGACGGCTGGGTGGTCGTCGGGTGCTGGGAGAGCGGTCTGGTGGAAGAGGACTCTGGTTTCTACCGGCCGGTGATTACGCCGTTCGAGATGGAGGCGGCGCTGCTGCCGGACGAAGAGCGGGTGTGGGGACTGGAATGGTGGGCTGGTATTGAGAAGATGAAGGCCGGAAAGGAGAAGGCCGTTGATGCTGAAGACGACGCCGAGGAGACCGAGTCTGTCGAAGGCGGCGTTGAGGGCGAAGAGTCGGCACCGCCGCAGTTTGACTTCCGGACGGGCAAGCTCATTTCGCACAGCCAGCCGATGCGGGTGGTGGTTGGCGGGCACTCCAAGGCCAAGGCCGAGGCGATAGAGGGGACGAACGGGACGGCTGGAGCGCTGATCAAGAAGGACTCAGGGTCTGGCGAACTTGCCACGATCAACGGGGTGCTCAGCCCCGGCGCCGAGTTCCTGCGGTCGAAGCGGACGTGGCAGGGCCTCGGGACGGATCACGACTCGGAGGAGACGAGCACCGTGATCGAAGAGGGCCGCAGCGGCGTGGCGCGAGGATACACCGTGGGCGAAGACGCAGGGCGGACGTAGCAGTGGCATTTGGAGCAAAAATAAAATACCACGTGGGTTTGAATCAGGGGAAGGATGCGCGGGAATGTGATATGTTCCTGAGGTTCATGCTATCAACAAGAATGGGAAGGGGGGTAGATATGCCCCCTGACTAGGTGACTATCTCACATATACCGAGCCGCTCCAGGCTGTGCAACAGAAGAGGAGAACCGTAAAAGTCGTCATCGTAAAAGGGAGCATTCCAAGCTCCTGAGATCCAAGCTGCCGTCCATCTGTCTGCCCCCATTTCCAGGGGACAGACTGTTCGTTTCCATCATGTGGGATTCCACCACATTATCATACCAGGCGTCCAAATGCGCCAATCACCCATGTTTCGTTTCGTCTCTTTCCTTGACCCCCTGCCTGCCCTTACACGTAAGTGCGTCGCGAGTAGGACGTGCGACGTGTAGAATGGTGCGAGCGGCTGCGGCTGCGGTGCGAACGGGAACGGGAACCACCGTGGTAGCGACCATCGCGGTAAATCTTGCGCTCGTGAACAACACCGCGGGTGACGCTGTCCTTGCTCCACCAGGCAAGGACGGCAGTGAAGAAGAAGAAGATGCAGTTCATGATGCCAAAGGCGAAGCAGGCCTTGAGCATGGCGCAGGGCTTATCGGTAGCCCAGTCCCACGAGGGGCCGGAGATGGCAGCGAGACCGCCAAAGTTGACGGTCCAGTTGCTGTCGCGGCGGACCTGGGTGCAGTCGGCGTTTGCAATGTGGCGGAGGTAGTAGACCGCAGCGATGAAAGCGCCGACGAAGCAGAGGTCGACGAAAGCGACGGCGTTTGAGTTTGTGGTGGAGCGGAACCAGGTGAAGAGTGTGAAGAGGGCCCAGGCGAGAGCGAGGACGGAGACGATGAAGAGGATGAGGATGTAGTTTGGCGTCAGGGCATTGGACTCGACGAAGCCGTGAACGAACCAGGCGAGCATGCCCATGGTTGGGATCTGGAGAGGGGGTGTTAGCTGGGAGACCGGGAGAACAGAGAGATGGAATGGCTTACGAGGGTGAGGATCTGGCAGAGCCTCCACCAGACGAAGAAGATGCTCCAGAGAAACATGGTGGGCGAGCTGGCGATGCGCTGTCGCGATACTGGTACGAAGTAGTCGTTGGAGACGGTTGATGTTCCCGAAAGACTGGCTGGCGATGCTTGATTCTCGAAGGAGCAGCGAGAAATGCGACAAGAGGCGGGAGTCAGGTGTGCACGAGAAAACCAAGGCGCGAAAAAGTCGCGGGAGAGGGGGACGGGACTGTGCAACCTCTTAAAGCAAAGGTGTGGTGCACTACGCGGGGGGTCCGGCCGGGCTGAATCTGAGGGGGTTGGGACGACGAGGACTGGGACGGGCTTCCTTCGACACCCCTGGCTTCGTTCTTTCTGCTACTACTACCCTCTGACTGCATCATCATCACTCAAACAAACGGCCAGGGCTGACTTCCCGGTTCTCCGTCACACCATCCCATCTCATCTTGTTCTACCCGTCCATCGGTTGTGTGTGATTTCTCTTCTGGTTTCCTGCCCAACGAGAGCCGACTGCCGCCATACCCCTACTCCGCCAGCACGGGACATCCATGATGAGATGGAGGGAGCAGGGGTGGCTGCCCGGTTTGGTTGCCAGTTCTTTGGGCGTTTTTCTTACGGTCTGGCCAGATACTGTCGTCAACCGACAGGGTCCTGTGTGCTGCCCTACAGCAAGCAAGGGCTTTCGAGTCTGCGAGTTGCAGCGTGACCCTGGTTCCCCAGCCAGCGCAATATGACGTCGACCCCTCCTTCAAGTTGCGTGGTCAAGAGAAGCTAGAGCAAATCAATCCCCCATGGCTCTTGGTATTTCGCGTCGCAGCCACGATGGAGTGAACCCGACACTCCTGAGCCTCAAGGACGAAGTATTTATCCATCCCACACTTGTTGCTGACTGCGTGGAGTGTTTGCGCATCGATGATCGAGACTGCGGGTGACGACATGGGCTCGGGGAAGGGTGGTGCTGCAGTGGAATAGCGGGGGGTTGGTGCGTTTGGTCCGTGTTGGACGAGAGCTGAAGATGCGCCCAGGGCCGCCGACCGGGCAACGGCCCGAGTCATACCGTCGTGTCCTGGCCAGTAAGAAGACGGGCTGCCCTGCGCGTGGCCCGAGCGCACCCGCCCCACTCCTTCTCGACGCACGAGCCACAAGGGTCCGAAGACCAGCCACCCGTTCCTGTGCACGAGCCACAGCACTCTCTTTCCGCCACAACCACCAACACCAACCAGACATCGTCACCTTTGGGCAGAAACAGACACTCAGTTGGCTGCATTGGTCAGATTCTCCGAATACTCTTCCCGCACCGGGTATTCTGTCATTACATTTCTCGTATCATCTACAGTATATCTCCTGCCTAGATCATCTCTTGGTATACATTATGCCCCTCATCTCATGCCGTGATATGGCTCCGCTACATCAATACCATCTAGGTCAAAATCCCGAATCCCCGGCAACCTCTCCGGCGGCGATCCGTACCCCTGACTCCGGCCCTGACCCCGCGTGCCGTACACTCCGTGCGTCCCCTCGTGGTATCCTCCAAACTCTCGGCTCCGGATCGGCAGCGACCCGGGCATCGCCCCCGTCACCCCCGGCCGGCTCGATGGCTCGCTCACAACGCTCGGCGCAGAGCTATCATTCCCCGACTGCGTGGATCGTCCCGCTGGGGTAGCCCAACCTCCCCCCGTCCCCGTTGGAGACCGCGGGAAGCTGTGGCCCCCCAAGGACAGCGGCGGGAAGTGACCCCCGCCGCCGCCCATGACCGGGCTCCCCGCGTCCCCTGACTCCTCGTTTTCCGCGTCACTACTTCCTCCATCATGTCCCTCGCCCTGCCAGCTCCCCGCAACGACCCAGCAGTGCGAAAGTTCATGCGACGCCTCAACGTCTGCAGGTCGCCGCGTCGCAGGCGCCTTGCCCGCCGCCGCTGACCCCTTCCACGGCGGGATCCTCGTCCCCTTGAGCCGCGGCGACAGGTGATATGGAACGCCGTCGCGGAACCGCGCCCCCGGCGAGTCGACCGAAACGCTCGCCAGTGTCTGCAGAATGCCGTAGATGAGCACCCAGCGCCCTCGCCGCGCCACTGCTGGGTCCACCTCACCAATGTGGTCCGTCTTCTCAAACTTGGCAAATGCGTCCACCAGCTCAGAGTGCGTCAGCTCTGATCCCAGGCTGTAAATGTTGGTCGCCTCCGTATACGCCAGCTGTACCCTACGCTCCATGGCCCCGCTCCTCTGAGGAGCAGCCGGTTGCGGCGGCGGCGCGGTTGCCTTTTTGGAGCTGCGGAACATGGATGATGATGTCGTTGCTGCTGGCGGCGGCTCCCTCGTGACGCTGGCCGTCGGCGCGATCGACTCGGGCACCAGCGGGTATGGGTGCGGGATGTGTGGGAAGCGCAGCTTATTGTCAAACTCGATGATCATATCCGTCAGTGGCAGCTCGGGGGTGTCCGCGTCGAAGCCGCGGTTGCCCGACTCGCTGACCATCATCCACTTGCGGCCCGACCGCGCCTCAGACACATCCCACACAATGTCCCGGTGCACGAGATAGTCATAGAGCGCGCCAAAGTCAGCCTGCAGAGCTTGTGCGACCGTCCGCGTGAGCCACATTTCCTCGCCATCGAGGCCAAGAGGGTCTGATGCGGCTGCCCCCTGTTGATGCTGCGTCGGTGCCGGTGCCGGGGGCCAGCATCCGTAGATACGCGTGTAATGGCTGAGGAGAAACTTCTGCAGCCGGTCCGCCGCTGCCTTTGCTGGCCCAGAAGCTACAGGTCCCGACGAGGGCCACATCTCGTGACACTGGAGCTCAACCAGCCTCTCCTCAGCGGCGTGTACACGCAGCTGGGTCTCGAGACACGCGCGCTCTAGGAGAGCTCGCGTGATGGGCGTCAGGCACTTAAAGTCGGCACACTGCTCCAGGCGGCCGTACATGCCCGCACAGTGAAGGAAGCACTCCCGCCAACCATCCTCCCACCGCACGTCGGCGCCCTCGGCCCAGGCCAGCAAACCGACAGCAGTCTCGGGGTCGCCGCGGACATCATCGAGCGAGCGGGCCGTCAGGTAGTTGACCAGCATAGCCACGTTGTCCGAGTCGGAGGGCAGGTAGGCGTCGAGGCGGCCCAGCAGATCAGCGAGGGCCTGGTGCAGGGAGATGCCGACGATGGATGCATGGTAGAGGAGGGCGAAGATGTTGCGCGTGGTGATGTGGTGGCGCAGCTGGTCGACCTTGGACATGGCGACGGGGGTCGGGAAGTACATCTCGTAGGAGATCTGGCCGTCGCTATCGGCGAGGCTGGTGTCCTCAGACACGGGGGGCGTGGGGTGGCCGGGGTGGTGATGTCCTGGAGCCCGACTGGCGCGGGGGTCGTGACGCATCATGGGCGGCGCACCCTGGGGTGAGGGCGGTAGTGAGAGGTCGTCTTCGATCAAGCCCTCGCGCAGCATAGTGATGAGGTAGCGCGACTCGGTTGCCTCGATTATGTGGGAGGAGAGGCGGAAAGAGGGATTTGGGCGTGGGTGTTGGCCCTTGTGGCCAAAGAAGACAAGGACATCGCCGTTTGGATCCCATAGCTCGGGGTCCTTCCGTAACTTGTTCCAGCGCTGCACGGGGCGACCTGAGCCGATCCAGCGCTTGATGGGTGGCGCCATGGCGGCCGGTGGTTGCGGGATAGGAGGTAGCCTGCTGGCGGGAGGGGGCGAAGTCGGCGCTGAAGGGTCCCATTGATACTCCGGACCTTGTCTCTGGGACTGCTGTCGGCTAGGCATAGGTACAGGCATGGCATCTGGTGGGGAGAACTGGTTGTGGAAGTCGTTCGGCGGAGAAGGCGATGCGCCTCCCGGATATCCCTGGGCGTGGGCCGTCGGGCCTCTGACAGTCGCGATGGTGGCGACGGATGGAGGCCGGAACTCAGGGGAGCGAGCGTCTTGACGGTCCTTCTTCTTAAAGGTAAAGGTCTTGGCTAGCCCCTTGCGCACACCATCACTCTTCTTGTCCAGCAGGCTGCGCAAGCCGGACCGCTCAATGCCGGAGACGTCCTCAGTGTTGAGTGTTGGACGGCGGGCTCGCTCGAAGCCTGAGTAGTCGTCTGGGTAGTCTTGTCTGCGGCCGGAACTACCTCCGCTGCCGCCGGAGCTGAGACTCATGGTGCTCATGTTGCGGCGCATGTGCTGGGGTGGTTGCTGCTGGTAGTCATACTGCTGCTGCTGCTGTTGGTGATGATGGTGCTGGTCGTCGGGGTCCCGTGCAGGCTCTGAGAACTTCAGGAAGCGGGCGTTTGTGGTGCCGACGCCGGTGCCGACGGGCATGGAGCTGCCACCGGGGCCCTGGAGAGGGAGGGGGAAGTCGGAGATGGTGACATCGTCCCGGTCGTTGCTGGCGGCGGAGCGGGTGCGATCCCGGGCTACGGATTTTGCGTCGCGAGAAGCCTCGTTTGTGATCTTCTTGCGCACGTAGGCGCTACGACCAGACATGGCTGGTGGTGAGGGGTGGTTGTGGTTATGGTGAGAGAGGTGGAGGGTGAGAGGTGAGGTTGGATTAGCGTGTGATGCGCCAGAGGTGGCCGCGATCGGCTCCGAGCGGTCGGGTCCCAGGCCGTTCCAGGTTGGCGACGACGGATGACTCGTGCTCGTGCTCGTCTCGTGCAGGACGAGGTCGTCGAGGTCGAGGGACAGACCACCGACGATGGAGGTCCCGAGGACCACGGGGGCGGCGAGGCCTTCCGTAAATGTAGGGAGCTTTCTGGCCGTGGATGGATCGAGCGTCGTACTACCCGGCGCCCGTTGCGGTGGAGGATGGCACTGGCACCAATCCCCGGTGCCGCCGGCCTTGTCGGCCTGCTTTTTCGCCCGCCGTTGCGCCCGCTGTCGCGGAGGGGTCGAGGCGGGGGGGAGGGGGGAGGGAGCGTCCCGACTGGTCTGTCTGGCCAAAGGAAGTCAGCACGGGGGTGGGAGCCAGTGTCTTTGAACTGCAGTCATTGAGAGGAAAGAAATTGGATGCCGGCACTTACCTACTTCAACTGGAAGTTGCGCCCAGGGAGGGAACGGGCAGGTTGCTCTTTCCCGATGCCACAACGCGGGCACTAGGACAGACGCGGGAGCCAGGCCGTGCGCCCAGATGGCAGGTACTGGAGAGAGGTGTCGGCAGTCTCCGATATTAGGGAAGGTGCCGGTATGTCAGCGCTGGGAGATTGAGATTGATGCTAGGCAGAACCAGAAGGGCAGTCGCGTCCGTCGTGTCGATGCCCTCCGATCTGAGGGTGTGTGGTGGTGGAAGAAGAAGAGGAAGGAAAGCTCGTCTGGTGTCTGGTGGTCGTCGGGTCTAGCTGATTCGGTCATCCGCGACAAGCCATTCCGTGTCAAGTGAGTTGAGGCGTCGTCTGGTGTGACGTCGAATTCGAGCACCGAGTGTCGTGCCGTCGCAATGTCGCGATTTCAGTGGCTGCTCAACTTTGGTCGAGTCTTTCTTTTCTTTTCAACGGCCGGGCCCCCTATTTCCAACCACCATTCGACTCGGCCTCTCGACGGGGGCCTCGCCCGTCTTTAATGGCCGCCCTTTTTTTTTAATCAACCCCTGTGCTCACCAAGCATCCGAGGTCCCAGTCATTCCCTCCCTCTTTGACTTGTCCTCTTCCCGACTACGGGCAGATGGTCTCGGCTTTTTACTTATCAGTCGTCCTGTCTTCCGGCTGCAGCGGCCCCCTGTAGGGATGCGCCACATGGAGTGTGGTCCCTCTCCTGTTTATCCCCCAGGCTCCATCTCCCAAGCTCCCGGCCCCCTCCCACTCCTGACCTGACCGTTGATGCTGATCCCTTTCTGTCAGTGTCAAGGAGCCAAGCCGTTGGGATCCGTGTCCACAGCGTCGGTCCGCCCCGTGCAGACACGCGTGCGTGGGGTCTATTCACTGCACCAAACGGCTCACTTGAGTCCTGGTATCGTCTTCACTCTGGCGGCTTGCCTCGAAATTATCAAGTTGTCCCCCAAATACCCCCTAAGCTTCCCACTATCGGACCCAGCCCCGTGTCTCTGATAGGGGTCCATCTCCGATAGACTCCAAAAGGCAAGGCCAGCAAAAACAAGCAAGGGGCCGATGATGACAGGTGAAGCCAAAGGTGCTAGCTCGCACCCTGCATCTTCAACGAGGCCCCCATCCCGCGCCGCGCCTCCCATCGCCCACCGCTGCCCTGGCTCGGAGAATGGGGGCAACTTGGCAAGCCACCGTTCACATGGTCTCGGGGCAATTGCCAGCACCACAGTCAGCTCCGTCTCACATGCGGGGACTGACTGCCCCCGTCTCGCATCTCCTTGGGTGGCAATTTCCAGTCTGCATGATATCGGCCGTGAGGGTTGTTCATATTCGCTCGATATGGGACAAGATGGCGACAGCAGAGATAAGACGCCCCGGCTTTGGGGTGACAAACTTATCTCACGTAATGGGGGTGTTCCCCAGGACCCTTGCCAGTCCTCGCTAGCCAGGCCATCTTTGGCTGCTCACTGCTACCGTTGCATCCGCCTACAGGCAATGCCCACATCCTCCTCGTGGCATTCTGGAGTCTAATCTGATCTGGTCTGGACTCTGGAGGGAGAGGTGAGGTTGCTGATCCTCCAACCCTCGAGCACCTTTGCGCCCGTTGCGCTGGAACAAGGTTTGACATCTCCGAGGGACAGCGTCTGTGCAGCGTAGCGCGCTCCATCTTGTCTCTCTGCCGTCCGAGCGGCCAGCAAAAGCAAAGTCTCCCCCTCCAAGAAAGACACCCCGGCCGCCACACTCAACACGTGGAACATGCAAAAGGAAAGGGACTTAAGCGATGCCTCGTACTGGAATCGAACCAGTGATCTCATCATTACTAGTGATGCGCTTTACCACTGAGCCAACGAGGCGTTTTGGATGCTTGGTCACCCAAAGTGTGAGTACTATCTTCTTTTGCGTTTCAGGGTTAAGCCCTCACCCCAAACCCCCACTCGATGGGGGGAGAACTTGTCTCATTCCAACTTCCCAGTGCTGTGGCGTGCACGTCTATCAAACAATTGTCTGGTCGGTCACTATATCGCTAGCCCAATCACGGCATTTGTCTTCTTCGCTGAACATGCGGTCAGGGGCTGGAGCCACACATCCAGAATCGCATCTCCCAGAGGACCAATGTTTCGGAATAGTACCTGGCACACGAGCACTTGGAAATCTCGATCCCATGTTATCAAAAGATGGCACTAGACCAGGAGGTATTGGGCTTCGCTTGGCATCAAAGTAGCACTATAGACAGAGTCCCGGATTAACATCAGCTTTCTCTTTACTTCACATCACTCCTCACAGGCTCAATGAATGTTTAGGAGGTAATGCAAGTGGTATTCCTCTGTTCCCCGAATCCAAATCCCCGAATCCAAGTCAATGTGCTGCTATCAGACCTTGGCAGCGAGATGCCGCACGCGCTTAGAAGGTGATGGCGCGACGGCCATGCTTGGCGTTGAAGGCATCGTCGATGGAGCGAAGCACACCCTCGTCGTAGTCGCGCTCAAGGCGCTGGCACCAATAGCGCACCTCGGTGGCGGGCACAGTCTGGCGCTGGGTGTGCTCGAGGTGGTCGTGGAGGCGGTCGACGGCGCAGTCAATGTCATACGCAAAGGGATTGCGCTGACCCATACACAAACGGTCAAATTTCCTCACAAACAAAGATGCAGCGTGGGCGGCGCCTTGAGCATGAGCCTCGGGGATGCCGTTCTGGACCATGAGGGCCGCGAGAATGGGCATGAACTCGTAGATCTCCTGGATCAGGTTGGCGTCGGCGGACTCGACGGGGCGGTTGCGGCGGTCGTTGTAGGACATGATGGTGATGGTGATGGTGTGGTAGTTGGTTCTTGGTGGATGTTTGTTTGTTTGGTCTGTTATGGTATTGTGGTTTCATCGTGAGGCATGTCTCTGTTTATACTCGGTTTCCTGGGAGTTGATGCCTTGGGAACAACGGCCATGCTGCGCTGTCAGGGTGAGTGGTATGGTAACAAAGCAGTCTTCTTTCGCTCTCTTCGACTGGCAGAGGAACTCATTCGAGAGGATGCTTCCAGGGACGCCATCGCTTTGTCTCTGGATTGTTCCGAGTTTTGCCATCGACCTGAACATTGATGGAAACAAAGGGTTCGACTTGCTCTCACTCCAATTCCTATGATCCAGATGTGGCATGTTCTCTGGTCAGGGAGAGAGCCCAGGAACCATTCACGTCTGTCCTAGACACTGCCTGGGCCTGGGCCTCGCCTACTGGAGATGGGAGCTGACTGACAAGGCTTCGTTCGCCCCCTGGTCCAAGAACAAGAAACATGCCAAACTCTGAAATTCGTGGACAACCAAAACTGAGGTCATCGTATCGAAGGGATGGCCAGACCAGCAGAGCTAGCATTCACCAAAACAAGCTGTAAGCACCTCTGGGCTTCAGCCAGACCACCACCCCGGCTAGTTCCCGGCGTCACATTCGGCATCGGCAGCACGGGCGGCCATCTCCACAGGCCGGGTACACGGCATCTGGCGCCAGCAAGCGAAATGGAGGACGGAGCTGATGTGGGCATGTGCAAAAGTGCAAGTAACCTTACCTCATCCCAATAACCAAACACAAGTCCTCCCTGTCCTCTCGGCTCCCGCAGTACGAGTTCGACCCGAGCGGCCGTCGGTGTGCAGCCTCCATGTGCGATGGCCTGGTCTCGATCGTGTGCCACGGTGTGCATGGCTGGCGAGGTTTCAGACCGATCGGATGCTGGAGCCATGCAACGCTTGACGATGGATGTGCGCCGGGGGACAGGACAGCCCTCCCTGGTGTCGGCATGACGAGAGGGAGGCAGACTCTCAAGGACTTTGTCCATTTGGGGCTGTGATATGCCTCTGGCCTGGCCTTGTCTTTCGTCATTGCTCGCGATCGATCAAAAGAGATGTGTGCCAGTGAAGGGATGAGGTCGACCTGTAGGGCTTGGGCGCCATGTCCAGTGTGCCGGGAATGCGGCTTGGGCGCCACCGTGGCTCAACTTGTAGCGCACCTGCCGAGACAAGGGCGCCCGCTGATTGGTGCGTGCCATGCACACCACCCTGCAACAGCCTGGAAGCGGGCGGCGGCATGACCTCATCCCTCTCAGGCCAGGCCAGGCCCTCCAAATTTTCGCGGCCGCTCGGCATCCGGCCCACGTCATTGTCGAGCTGTCCAACATAGGTGGCTCTGCAAGACGGCAGAGAGAGACCCTGGCGTGATCGCCTGTGAGATCGGCGCGCAAACGGTCTCGGTCCGGAGAGGAGAGGAAGAGGGGGGTCACGATGGCAGCTTGGATTGCTTGCTGCATCAACTTGAAAATGCAATGCCATGCCATGCCAGCTGCGTGCGGTGGAGGGCCGCGTCACCGCGCGCTTGGTGGCCTGTGAGTCGCTGGCCTTGGCTGCTGCACCACCTGTTGCGTGCTGCAGTGATGCCGGTAGGGCAGGGGCGGGGCAAGCCCAGTCGTCCCAACTTTTGCTCAACCGTGGAAGGTGGTGGCCTGCCACTGCCCACTGGCACCTGCTCCTCGTAAAACCTGGGCAGCCCTGGTTCAGCCTAGGCGGGACCCTGACACAAGAGGCGAGAGACCCTGTGACCGTGACGCGGCGGCTGTCTTGGGTCTTGGAGGCCAATCTCCTTGCCCGATCCTTAAATCATTGCGTCCTCCACTCCCACATTCTTCGCGACGGCCCTCTTCTTCTGCTTCTGTTTGCTCAAATCTCCTCATCCTGCATCGCAAAGCGACTCCTACCCGACCAACTACCAAATCTACCGACACCAAACCGCCATCGCGAACCTTTCACGATCGCGCCATCTCCTGCCTCACCCAAAGCCCGCTGTCGACCGACTACTATACTCGAAACCGGACTCTCTCCGAAGCCTTCTACCAACACCCCAACTCCCACACGATCGCGCCGTTGAACAAACACACCTTCGAAGCACCCTCCAACACCGACACAATGGCCCTCCCGCTGCCGCTCATCTCCATCGCCCACATCGTGGCTGCCGTCTTCTGCTTCATCACCGTCTGCCTGACGGGATATGGTACGCGCAACCCCTCCCCACCGCCAAGACGGCTGTCGGCGCTCGTTCCATGAGCACCTCCTCCGTCTGGGCAACGTCCAAGTGCCACGCAGCTAACTCCCGTGCCTCCACAGTCGCCAGCCGGCACCTGCACGCGCCCGATATCATCGGCTTCACAATCTTCAACTCGGTCTGGTCGCTGCTGGTCCTGGCCTACATCGCCCTGACGCCCATCTTCATGGCCAAGCTCTTCCACCAGCTCGTCTCGCTCGGCCTGCTGGCTGTCACCGTCATCTTCTGGTTCGCTGGCTCCATTGCCCTGGCCGACGCCATCGGTGTTCCTCGGTGCCGCGATTCGTACTGCGGCGCATGGCAGGCCGCCGTTGCCTTCTCCTTCTTCATCTGGGCCATCTTCACCGGCCTGCTGGTGCTCGACATCATGGCAGTGCTGCGCTCGCGCGGCCACTCCAATGCTCACTCCAAGCCCGGCCACGGCAACGCCGCCGGCACCAACACCTACCCGGGCGTGTAAAGCGGCCGTCTCGTGTCGGTTTTTTTCCGGCTTCGCCGTGTCGCATGGAGTCGAAGCATTGCTTGGATCACTACGCACTCAAGCTCTAATCAGCCATTGTTCTTTTTTCTTTTCTCGGACACCATCAGGATTTAGGAGGAGATACCCATTTTATTGCATTCCAAGCGGGAGAGGCCCGGGTCTCCGGACCTCAGCCGGGGACACGCGGGCGAGAGAATCTTTGACGAACGGCCTCGCAGGCCGCCGCCGCCGGACCATCACGCCGTCCGTCCAATTGTCGACCTCGCACCACCTACTCGAAAGAGCCACAGCGTGAGGATTCAACGACATGGGCTAGGCAGGTCATGGCCGGCAGGCAGGCATGGTTCGACGTTTATAATGATGACGAGAAATGAACGGCCTGCACACCTACCTACCTTGCCCTACCATGTCCTGTGCTCGCAACATGTGCGCTCCCGTCCCCTGGCCCTGGTGCCCGGCCTAGGGGCTACTCACTTGTATGACCGAGAGAACCGGCTTGGTAACTGACCCCTCGAACTTTTCATCAAGACCGACCTTCCCTTTTCTCCAAGCCCCCAGCGGATGTCCAGGATGACGTCCGGGGAGGGCACGGCCACCGGGCGAATGACAAGCTTGCATCGTGGCACGCACCCGGGTTCGATCTGCACCGAGCTTCCCCACCCTGGATCGCACGTACCGAAGCTCTCGACTTCAACTCGTCTTTTCCTTCACTCCTCATTTCAACCCGTCAAGCATGCCCCCTCCCGACCTCCCCGCGGGAAACGGGAAACATACTGATGCCCTGCACGTCGCACCCCACGTGCGTCGACAATCATCCGTAAACGGGCCTACACCCGCGCCCACGAGGCCCAGCCCCCCCCTGTTCTGTTCCCCTCCTCCCCTGCTACCCCTCGACTCGGACGTTATCAGCCATGTCGTCCAACTAAGGTACCTCGCCCTCACCGGCTCACCCGCCTCCCCGTACCTAAAGCTCAACCCGACAAGAAGCGAGAGACACCGCGCCGCGCCACGCCTCTTCGCAGTCCGCCGCACCGCCGACCTCGTCCTCATACGACACGATGCCGTTTCCGTCGGTCCGCCCGAACACCAAGACGGCGCCAATTGCCAGGCCGAGAAACTCCAAGGCCCTACCCGGCCGCAACGTGCCTCTCACACCCCTGCCAGCCATGCGTCCTCTGCGGAGAGAGCTTCACCCATCGATGCTAGCTCCGCCGCCGCTGGGTGGGGTGTGAGACCTGCCCCCCGGGCAATGACGGCGATACCGTAGAGCGAACGGCGGTCACCCTGCCCACCCCCCCTTGGGCCAAGCAATTCTCAACATCGCCCTGCCCTGATCTGCGAGTGTGCTACTATCGCTTGGTACCCTCGCCCAGGAGCATGTGGGAGGAAGACTGGCGGGGGTAGGCGGCAGCTCCGGTTTCCTGATAAAAGGCTGGTCACCTTCTGCTGCTCGTTCCCGCCTGTCTCCCCCTCCTCAGGATCGTTCACTTGGTTCTCCTGCGCTTCTGCTTGTTTACTCGAGCTTCTCCCCACGAGCTACCCAACCCTCGAGCTCCTCTTACCGACTCTCTCCCGCCGCCAACATGCAGGTCAAGTCGATCGTCGTCTCGAGCCTCGTGGCCGCCGCCCAGGTCGCCGCCGCGCCCTGCGAGCCCAAGCCCAAGCCCTACACGCCCATTGAGCACATCGAGCTCGGCCCCAGGCCCTTCTGGCTCATCGACACCATGGCCGACTCCCCCGTCAAGGCGAAGCTCCAGCAGTGCGCCAACATCAAGGAGTTCAAGCCCACCGCCTGGAGCATCGGTCACCGCGGCGGCGGTACCATGATGATCCCCGAGCACTCCCTCGAGTCCAACCTCGCCGGTGCCCGTATGGGTGCTGCCATGCTCGAGTGCGATGTCGCCTTCACCAAGGACCTGGAGCTCGTCTGTCGCCACGCCCAGTGCGATCTCCACTACACCACCGACATCCTCACCAAGCCCGAGCTTGCCGCAAAGTGCACACAGCCCTTCAAGCCTGCCGCCAACGGCCAGCCTGCTTCGGCCAAGTGCTGCACCTCGGACCTGACCGTCGCCGAGTTCAAGACCCTCTGCGCTCGCATGGAGGGCACCAACCCGCTGGCCACCACCCCCGCCGAGTACCAGCAGGCTCCCCGCTGGCGCCCCGAGCTCTACGGCCGCTGCGGCACCGTCCTCACGCACAAGGAGCACATCAAGCTCGTCGACGACCTTGGCCTGCTCTTCGTCCCCGAGCTCAAGACCCCCGAGGTTCCCATGCCCTTTGGCAACTACACCCAGGAGGACTACGCCCAGCAGCTGGCCGACGAGTACCGCGAGGCCGGCATCGACCCCGAGCGCGTCTGGCTGCAGTCATTCCTCTACGACGACGTCCTCTACTGGGTCAAGAAGGACCCGGCTTTCGGCAAGCAGGCCGTCTTCCTCGACTCGTACGGCGAGACGCCCGCCACTTTCCCCGCCGCCGTTGCCAACCTCACAAACTACAAGGCGGACGGTGTCAACATTGTCGCCCCGCCCATGCAGTACCTTGTCAAGCCCGAGGGTGGCAAGATTGTTCCTAGCGAGTACGCCCTGCGCGCCAAGGAGCTTGGTCTCGATATTGTTGCCTGGTCCCTTGAGCGTTCCGGCATCATCAGCGACGGCTCGGGCGGCGGTTACTACTATGGCACGATCAAGGACCTCATCAAGCGTGATGGCGATGTCTTCGAGCTTCTTTACGTTCTGGGCGAGGAGATTGGCATTCTTGGCATGTTCTCCGACTGGAGCGCCACCGTCACATACTACGCCAACTGCTTCGGCCACATCTTCTGAGGGGTGGAAAGGAAGTAGGAAAGGGGTGTTGATGCCTGGCCATGGGACCTACGGACCATGCCCATAATAATGAGACATGTACATAGATGTACGAATCACAGAAGCGTCATTTGTGGTGTTATTGTCCTGCGTGACTTGGTCCATTGGCGCTGCGGTAGAGATATTACTCTCAGATCTCTGACAATCTCAGGTCAGATTCTGCAGTCAGAGCTCCTCGCGGACGTAGGGCTCACCATTCTTGTTGTAGCCCTCAAGTCCCTTGTTCACAGCCTGCAAGTGGCGGAACTCGGGCGCATCTTCGCCCAGACCCCAGGCAAAGACACCGCCGAGACGCTTCTCATCCACGATCAGAGGGAACTTGCGCTCGATGGCCTCGGGCGTGTCAAAAGTCCACCATCGTCGAGTCTCGCCGTCCCAGTAGTAGTGGCCACCGCCTTTCTTGTCATACGTTCCGTAGAGCATGGCCCTTTCAAAGGACGCCTTCTGGTCCTCGGGCACCAGGTCGTGCCAGCTAAAGCCGCCGGTCTGGCCCAGATCACCTCCAGTGACCGGGTCCTCGAGGAGGAGCGTCGGACAGCCGACGGTGTTCTTCGGGTCGGGACAGTCAATGGTGTATACCCACTTTGTGTAGAAGGCGAGACCGAGGTTGAGCCTATCCGCAGGCGCACCACGGGCGAGGTAGGCATTGATGGAGGCGAGGGACTCTTGGACGCCGGTGTGATGTTTCGTAACATTGTCCCGACGGTTGAGGAGGTCATATGTCATGACGTTGAGAAAGTCGACGGACTCAAAGATGCGGGGGACGGTTGCCGGGGTGAAGGCGATGAGATCCCTCTCCAGGCCGGGCACGGCGGCAGAGATGACCTTGTCAGGGCCAAGGGCGGCGCGGATCTCTGCGAGCAGCAGGGGGAAAGCCTCGATTTGCCAGGCCTTCTCAGCGTTGGTGACCTGTTTGTAGTCTTCGCCATTGCCGCTGAGAAGTGTTAGCAGAATGCAACTTGAGGTATAAGAAAAGGTAGTACCAACCCCGGGTACTCCCAGTCAATGTCGACGCCTGTGAGTTAAATTAGCAGGATACCCAGCATCACGACAGATTTTGCTTGCCATCAGCGCCTGTGGCATGAACCATGGAGGCAATGTTGCCCGCAAACGTCTTGCGACCGGCATCTGTCAAGGCTGCCTTTTCAAAGCCCGCCGTGTCACCCCATCCGCCAATAGCGACCTGGATGGCGGTGCCCTCGAGGAATTGGGCCCTCGTCTCGGCAACGGTGGAAAATAACGGCCACTCCGAGGGCGTCTCTTCAGAATTGAAAATATCAGAGCGCATGAATGCCATCGCAACATGCGTGACCTCGTGGAGCATGTCCTTGGAGGGTACGACGGGGTGTTGACTGTGGTAAGGTCAGCAACGAACGTCGAGCGAACCTTTTTCGGCTGTTGGCCACCGTACCCGGTGAGGTACACGATCCATCTCTTCTCGTGGGTCGACATGCTCGCAACCAATGCGACGATGTTGGCGAGGGCGAGGAGGAAGTTGACGAGCTTCATGATTGAGAGTTGCTTCAGGTGTAGGGAGGGAGGAGGAAATAAGAAAAAGAAGTGGCAAGAGGAAGGAACCCTTCAACGCCGTGAATATATAGCTGATGCGGAGAAGGTCGCAATCTGAGCCGCCGATCGTGAATAAGGTGGTATCAGATCCTCCCTCGAACTTTTGAATGCCAATGGCATGTCGTCGCGGGGTAGGAAGCTGCAGATTCACAGTGTTCAAGGTGCGATGACATGAGAGCTTCTCTCCTGAAGCGGAAGGTCCCGAGACGGCCCCACCTTCCGTGTCTCGGTGAAGGCTGCCCCGAGCGAACTTGAAGGTCAAGTGGATCACCCGTCCCAAGCTCACCGAACTTTTTCTTTCTCGAAACTCCATCCTCGTCCAAGAACCAAACCCAATCGCAAGACCACGCCTTGCCTACCTTCCGTCCAAAAGGACATCGGCCGATTCTTGAATTTCACACTATTTCAATACAGCTCCTACCGCTTCCAATTGAGGCCACCAGCTTCGCCATGTTTGAAAACCTCTGCACTCTCCCGCTGAGCGCCGAGGTCTTCGCGACCGCGCTGCACCCCACGGAGCCGCTCCTTACTGTCGGCCTTTCCAGCGGCCATGTCCAGACCTTCAGCTTGCCTCCCGTGGCGACAAACTCCAAGCGAAGGGGTGCTGCTGAGAATGGCAAGGGCATGATTGCGACTCTTTGGCAGACCAAGAGGCACCGGGGCAGCTGCAGGACCCTCGCCTACAACCTCGATGGATCAGGTATGTGCTTCATGTTGCCTGCGCAGTCAATCACTCGCTGACTTTCATGTGTCGCAAGCCCTCTACTCTGCCGGTACCGACGCCCTCATCAAACAATTCTCCCCCCACGATGGCCGGGTCATCTCCAAGGCTACCGTCCCCCTCCGGGCGGGCGTCCCCGACGAACCCTGTGTGCTGCACGTCCTCAACCCCGAGAGTCTGCTCTTGGGCTGTGACTCGGGCGCCCTGCATCTCTACGAGATCAAGGACGGCAAGCTGAGCGACATCCCCGTCCGCACGCACTACCCCCACGACGACTACGTCAGCTCCATCATTCCCCTGCCTCCAACAGAGGAGAGCACGTCTGGCTTTTCCAAGCAATGGATCTCGACTGGCGGCACCATGCTTGCCGCGTCGGACTGGTACAAGGGCGTTGGAACGCAGTCGGATGACCAGGAGGACGAGCTGCTGTGTGCCGCTTTTATTCCAGGCATCGGCCCCAAGAAGAACAGGAAGAACGGCATGGTGGCCGTGGGGTCCGGCTCGGGTGTCGTCACGCTGTGGGATAAGGGCGTGTGGGACGACCAGCAAGAGCGCATCATTGTCGACCACGCTCGGAGGGGCGGCGAGAGCATCGACGCCATGGTTCTGGCGCCCGCCTCTCTTGGTCTCGGCAAGAAGCTCGTCGTGGCCGTTGGCGACGGCAGCCTGCGGGTTGTTGATGTTGTCAGGAGGACCGTGGATTCTCAGCCAGGTTCACTCATGCGCCACGATGACACCGAGGGCGCCATCTCGGTGGCTTTTGACTGCCACAACCGTCTTATCAGCGCGGGCGGACGTATCGTTAAGGTCTGGCAGGAGCTGTCGGAGCTCCAGGGAAACGAATCGAGCGAGGATGAAGATGAGGGCGAGGAGGGCGAGGGCGAGAATGAGGAGGACAGCGATGAGGCGACCGGTACCAAGCGGGCGGCAGGGAGCGACGACGAGGACGAAGACGACAGCGACGACGACAGCGACGATTCGGATGCGCCGAAGCAGAAGAAGAAGCGCAAGCTGAACAAGCCCAAGAAGCCTTCGGAGTTTTCGTTCCCGGGGCTGTAGGAGGACAATGGCGAACCAATACCAAATCGAATGATACCCATGAAGCGGTCGTCACCACTGACCACACCAAGTGAACCTCGCAAGCTGTGTGTAGGCACCTGCAACAAGCACAGGGCTTCACTTGATTTTGCGCTGATGTTTACTAGAAAAGATCCCTGCCTACCTGCCATTAGTCCACCCTGGTGGTGGCATGTCGAGTCGCGTCAATCTCACATGTCGATGCCCACGTGGCGCTGAAGGACGACTCTGAATACATGGGAAAGTTTAACACGACATGGATCCTTACCATGTCGAGCCAGTTCGATGGCCCTTATCTAGCGCTTGAAGCCTGGTGTGTGTCCTCGACGACTCGGCGATGGGGGCCCTCGTTTATCGCTATTGCAGCTGATACTGATCGCATGACCGAAGAACGTTGTGAATCGAAAGGCAGCAGACTTGTCATACGATAGATGAGTGCCCCTGCCCTGGGCAGAAAAAGTGTCGGTTCGAGCTCGGGTCCGGGGCACGGCACCCAAGTGGCAGCAGGGTAAGCAACGTGCTCGTCCGCGTCGTCCCCCTACCACATCAGCCCAGTGGAGAGAGCTGTTCTGTCTGACAAGATGCTCGCCAGGGTCTTGTCGAATTCTCCTACATACTACCTCGGAAGGTCGCGGCAGATCGCGCAGGAGGTGACCGTCCCGTCCCTGCGGTGCGCGATGGTCTCCGATCGGGAGGCTCCCGCCTGCGAGGGACGTACCGAACCCTGGACCGACGAGGATGATGGAGCTGAGACAGGACCAGGCCGGCGGCGAGAAAAGAGGCTGTCAGGGCTTAGCTTTGTGCAATCACAAGGCATGGACTTATCTCTCGAAGGGATCGCCGAGGCCGGCCCTCGATGATTCGACTCGGGGAAGGGTGTGCGGCCGTCGCGACGGCGCGAGGCGTTCAAGTCGCGCGCGTGTCGCTGGCTCCCGCTACCCCACGCTCCTCTGTCCCCGGGACTCGGAGGAGGCAAGCAGCAGCTGCCCATCGGAGTCCGCCGATGGCAACTGAAGGGAGAGAGAGGACCAGGGGCCAGACGGTGGAGGGGCGGCTGCATGGTGGTGGCCCTGGTGGGCGCTTTTCCCCGGACGATGCGGCAAACCAGACAAGGGCGCGGCCGGGCCCTTTCAAGCCGCGAGCCATGGGAAGCATGGGTGACCCCCATCTGGGCTTGGTCTTATCTGCTACCACGGCTGGCGTAGCCGGGGGCCATGAGCGTTATCAGCAACGTCAGGTGGTTGTGGGATTTCAGTTTGCCTGCCCGCCTTCTGCGCCCTTTCTGCATGCCGAGACCTCAGCTTGGGGGCAGCATGCATGTTTGAGGTCGCTGTTCGCCGTGCCCGAGGCTCTGGTCGGCCGCTTCCTCCCTGCTGGTGCTGCAAGCAGACGGGCGGGGGCCAGCAGGCATGCTGTTGGTTCACTTTGATCTGCCTTCTCCGGGCAGAAGCGAGAGACACGACACTGCAAGTGGCACGCACCCCGCTGTGTTCGACTCGGAATCTCTGTCTGTGCTCAGCTTGGGCCCCCCCGGCGCCGGCCCTGTCTGCACACCATCACGCCGTGCCCAGTGCTGATCGACTTTTCCCAAAGCTTCAAGTTTCATTCAGCATTCTCCATTGCCCGCGGGCCCACGGGCAGTCGACGCGGGCAAGACGGCACGCGGGCTGGCACCATCGCGAGCCCCCGCCATTCACCACGGCACCACCACCTGAACCACCACGACCACCATCGGCAGACGGCCTCGTCCACGGACCATCGCACCCTTCGACCGGACCAGACCATCACAGACTCGCAGCCGCCCGTTCGCGCAGCCCGCCAAGGCCCACCCCTAGCAGTGGGTGGCAACCCGCGATCGGTGATGGGTCCCCCTCCCTCGCGCTACAGGGGTTCTTTGGCAACCATTCAGGGCGCCGGCCACACCTTATCTCAGGGTTCCCACAGATAGCAAGCAAGCAGCTCACCATTGATTGCTCGATGTCATGGCCTAAGAGCATCGTGACCCGATAAAAAGACAACCTGCATGGCGATTTTCTCATAAAACCCTCTGGACGTGCCTCTCCTCATTGCCACTCGAACCCCCTCTCATTGTCTCTATCAACAGTCGGACACAGGTGCTTCTTTCAAGCCTCCTCCGAGTCACACACACACACACACCTCCTACATCCCCCCCTGCTCCCGAGCCATCTCGCTTGCAGCCCTACCGACCCCGGACTGCCGCCCTGACAGCAGTTTCTCTTACGAAATCGCACCCTGTACCGACGACAAGCTTCGGCACTCGACACGACAGCTCCCGACTACTACATCTTGCCCCGCCGACAGCTCACCTTTTTACTTCACACACACGCGCACAAGAAAAACAAGTCAGTCCACCGCCGCAATGGATGAGGATCAGGCCCCGAGCCAGATCGTCCCGGGCTCGATCCCGAAGAAGACCATTGGCGACCGCGCCCGGAGCATCAAGAACAAGTTCACCACCAAGGAGGGCCTCATTGGCACATACGACTATGCCTTCCTCTTCCGCCCCAACCTGCCTTTTATGAAAAAGGTGCGCCAGAACGCGCCTTTCTTCGGCCTCAACGACAAGATGCCTCTCCTTCTGGCTCTGCTCCTCGGACTCCAGCACGCCATTGCCATGCTTGCTGGTGTCGTTACACCCCCTATGCTCATGAGCGGCGCTGCTGGCGCCAACCTATCCCTCGCTGAACAGCAATACCTCGTCTCCACCGCTCTCATCGTCTCCGGTACCATGTCCATGATCCAGATCACTCGCTTCCACATCTACAAGACTCGGTAGGTCTCATTATCCTCACCAGCTGTTAAAGGCCTTTACTAACCCACCTCCTCAGCTACTACATTGGCACTGGTCTGCTCTCCGTCGTCGGCATCTCCTTCTCGATCATCCCCGTTGCTCAGGGTGCTCTCGCCCAGATGTACCAGAACGGATACTGTCCCCTGGCTGCCGACGGCACCAAGCTGCCTTGCCCTCAAGGCTACGGCGCCATCCTCGGCACCTCGGCCTGCTGCGCCCTCGTCGTCATCCTCATCTCTTTCCTGCCGCCCAAGATCATGCTCAAGATCTTCCCTCCCATCGTCACCGGTCCTACCGTCATGCTCATCGGTGTCAAGCTGATCCAGAGCGGCTTCAAGAACTGGATGGGCGGTTCCGGTCCCTGCGCGAGCCCCAGCACCGCTACCGGCTTCTTCGCCCTCTGCCCTAACGTTGCCGCTCCCAACGCCCTGCCCTGGGGCTCTGCTCAGTACCTTGGACTGGGTTTCTCCGTCTTCGCCACCATCATCCTGTGCGAGCGCTTCGGCTCGCCCATCATGAAGTCGACTGCCGTTATCCTCGGTCTCCTCGTCGGCTGCATCATCTCCGGTGCCACTGGCTACTTTGACCGCTCCGGTATTGACAGCGCTCCCGTCGTCTCTTTCGTCTGGGTCAAGACGTTCCCCCTGAGTGTCTACGGGCCGCTCGTCCTGCCGCTGCTTGCTGTCTACGTCATCTGCGCTACCGAGACCATTGGCGATATTACCGCCACCTGCGACGTCTCCCGCCTCGAGGTCGAGGGACGCACCTACGAGTCTCGCATTCAGGGCGGTGTTCTTGCCGACGGCATCAACGGTATCCTGGCCGCTCTCTGCACCATCTCGCCCGCTACGACTTTTGCTCAGAACAACGGTGTCATCGCCCTCACCCGCTGCGCAAACCGCTCCGCCGGCTACGCTTGCTGCTTCTTCCTGATTATCATGGGTCTCTTCACCAAGTTTGCCGCCGCCCTCATCGCCATTCCCTCGGCTGTTCTTGGAGGCATGACCACCTTCCTCTTCGCTTCGGTCGCTGTCTCCGGCATGGCCATCATCACCAAGGGCATGACCTTCAGCCGTCGCAACCGCTTCATCCTGACTGCCGGTCTGGTTTGGGGTTACGGTGGTATCCTCGTCAGCGGCTACTTCAGCAACGTCTTCACCTACTCGGGCGACAACAAGGCCTACCAGGGTCTGCTGGATGCCATCACCCTGATCATGGAGACTGGCTTCGCGGTCACTGCCGCCATGTGCATCTTCCTCAACCTCATCCTCCCTGAGGAGTTTGAGGAGGTCGA
This sequence comes from Plectosphaerella plurivora, assembly GCA_020726575.1. NCBI lineage: Eukaryota > Fungi > Ascomycota > Sordariomycetes > Glomerellales > Plectosphaerellaceae > Plectosphaerella > Plectosphaerella plurivora. The sequence goes on from JAGSXJ010000035.1 coordinate 167,373, forward strand.
GGGCGAGGAGGACTACGCGCCCCGCGACCACGCCACCATCACCCACACCAAGGAGGTTAGCAGCCAGGGCGGCGAGAGCGCTCGCGACAACGACTCGGAGGATATCCGCCCCGTTGGCGAGGCCTCCATGACGAAGAGGGAATAAGCGGCACGCGTGGTATTGCAGAGATGGAGCGAGTTTATTTATTTCCAAGTGATATCCCATGTTTGTTTGAGAGGAAGGAAGATAATGAGGGATTGAGTTGAGCCACAAAAGCGATCTTTGGATAGTGGAATGTCATTTCATCCCCTGAAACTCGTGCTCAATTGTATGATGTGAAGTTCTGTTCTATTCAACTTGCTTCACCTTAACTTGAGAAATGGACCTGCCACTTCTATGCTGTGCGCTTACCCCTACCTACGACTGTAAGTAGGATCTCTCTTCTCAGAGATCCATGCACTCTTCAAGAGTCTCAGCAGCCATCGGCCTAGTCCAGCCCTCACTGGGATCAATCTCCCTCACAACCCTGGCCGGGTTTCCCGCAACAATAGTCATAGGAGGCACGTTCTTGGTCACAACCGCACCAGCAGCAACCGTAGCGCCGCATCCGATAGTCACGCCAGGCCTATTCAAGTGTTAGCATAGTGTTCCAACGATCTCTCCATTTTCCAGACCGAGCATGAAACAGGGAGCTGAACTTACAGAATCGTCACGTTGCCACAGATCCACACACCGTCCTCGATGATCACCGGCTTGCCACAGCTCTGCCGCTTGCCATCCGGCCCAGCGACATGCGGATGCGAGACAGAAAAGATGCTCACATCCGGGCCCAGGTTGCAGTTCTCACCGATCCGCACATCAGCAACGGGCGTGTCGAGAATGACGCAGTTCCTGTTGATGAAAGTCGTCGGAGCAACGTAGACACGAAGTCCGTAGTCGAGAGTCAGCGGGGGCTTGACGAAGGGGGCCACGGGACGGGCGGTGGGGTTAGTGAATGCGGCTTCAGCGGTGGTCAGAGATAAAGTTCCCTTTGGGAGATCAACCTTGCTCGAGGGGCAGAGCCTGTTCATGTTAGCGGAGTTGAGGATTGAAGAGAGGAAGACTTACTCGAGCCAGAGCTTGACGCGCTGTTCGGGGGATGCGCTCTCAGCTGTAGAGTTGAAAGCCCTCAGACGCTCGGCGCATGCGTTCCTGGCGTTACGGAACTCCTGTGTGCCAGCGGGAAGTAGAGGCCCTCGTTCTTCTCGGTGTTCTTCTCGGTGACAGCCATCTTGATCGAAATGGAAGCAAGCAGTGGCTCTGAGGATGTTCGTAGATATTTGAAGTTGTTGAATCAGGAGCAAGAGTTTCTGATGTGTTGGTAGATATTTGAAGTTGAAGTGACAGGCTGCAAGCCTTCTTGGATTTATACAATCTAGCGATCCGAAGTCAATAAGACGACTGACCTATTGTCATCGTCCTGTGCATCAGCGTGTAAGTGAAGTCTTGAGCCAGGGCATTTACAATGCGACCAACCGTCTTTCAAAACATCCAACCTCGGATTGTCCACATGACATAGGGACGTCCCAAACAACGGCACTTGAGCGCATCACGATCAGCACAGCAAATCAGACAAAGCCTAAGAATTGAATCCAGCTCTCCAACTTTTCACCCCTCCTGGAGTTTACAGCCATTTTCAGTGAGCATGACTACTCAACCATGAAAAGCAAATAGCGCCGCGCCAACTGACATTATTCCTAACATGCAATTTTTTGGTTTTCCCCGTTCATCCCCTACATCTCACTCGCTTTCGCCTCGAGAACCGAGACGACACTGGGCGTCGCAGCGGAACCAGGTGCAAGACCCTTGGCGCTGCCGTTGGTCCTGCCGGGAGACCGCGCGGAGATGGCCTGGGCGTTGAGGATCGGGCTTCCTGGCCGGCTGGCGACAAACTGAGACTCGATGTTAGCTAGGACTATTGGAAATGGTCGCTCGTGGTAGACATACGTTGCTGGCAGCGCTCAGGAGAGCAATGAGGGAGCTCTGGACCACATCCTCGTGGATGCCGATACCCCACACCTTCTGGTTGCTGTTGGCAATGGTGCACTCAATGTAAGTGGCGGCCTTGACGTGGCGACCCTCGCCAATGGCGTGCTCCTTGTAGTCGTTGACGTCGAGGTCGACACCAATATCCTTGAGGGCGTTAGCCAGACTGGAGATGGAGCCGTTGCCGCGTCCGCGGAGCTTGCACTCCTTTCCGTCAATGGCAATGACCCCCTCGAAGACACGGGCCAGGTTGGTGGTGTCCTGAGTGCGACCGGGGGCAGGGGGCGCGGGCGACTGCGAGCGGTCGGGGGAGATGCTGTAGTCGATGATGCTGAAGCGCGGGTTCTCGCGCAGGAAGTACGTCTCCTCGAAGAGAGCGGTGATCTCCTCGGACAGGAGCTCGCGGCCGAGGTGGTCGGCGCGTTTCTGCACGATGGAGGAGAAGGCGACTTGCAGGCCGCGGGGGAGGTCGAGCTGGAGCTTGCGGAGGATGATCCAGGCGGTACCGCCCTTGCCACTCTGGGAGTTGACACGGATGACGGCCTCGTAGGTGCGGCCAATGTCCTTGGGGTCCAGGGGGAGGTAGGGCAGGCGCCAGTGGTCCTCGTCCGTGTTGCCCTCGGCCTCGCGCTTCTGGAAGCCCTTCTTGATGGCGTCCTGGTGCGAGCCGGAGAAGGCGCACACGACCAGAGAGCCGCCGTAGGGGGCGCGGGGGTGGACGGGGATCTTGTTGCAGAGCTCGACCGTGTCGATGATGCGGTTGATGTTGGAGAAGTCAATGTTGGGGCTGACGCCCTGGGTGAAGAGGTTGAGGCCGAGGGTGACGAGGTCGACGTTTCCGGTTCTCTCACCGTTTCCGAAGAGGCAGCCCTCGACGCGGTCTGCGCCAGCCATCTGGGCGAGCTCGGCGGCGGCAACAGCGCAGCCGCGGTCGTTGTGGGGGTGGAGGGAGACGGAGACGGTCTCGCGGTTGGAGATGTTGCGGCAGAAGTACTCGATCTGGTCGGCGTAGACGTTGGGCGTGGACATCTCGACGGTGGCGGGCAGGTTGAAGATGATGGGAACCTCGGCGGTAGGGGCCCATGCCTCCTTGACGGCCTCGCAGATGCGAAGGGCGAACTCTGGCGACGTGTCGGAGAAGGTCTCGGGGCTGAACTCGAACTGCCAGTTGGTAGCGGATTGGGAGGGGTCATCCTTGGTCAGAGACCTGACGAGCTTGGTGCAGCGCACGGCGAGCTCGAGGGACTCTTCCTCGGAGAAGTTGAAGATGACTTGTCTGAAGCACTCGCTCGTGGCGAGGTAGATGTGGATGATGGCGTTCTTGGCGCCCTTGACGCTGTCGACTGTGCGCCTGATGAGGTCCTCACGGCAAGGGGACAGGACTTGGAGGGCGACATCGTCGGGAACGGCACCGGGGGTCTCGATCAGGCGGCGGGTGAAGTCGAAATCGGTCTGCGAGGCCGAGGGGAAGGAGACTTCGATTTCCTTGTAGCCGAGTTCGGTGAGCATGTTGAAGAAGCGCCACTTCTCATCTCCGTTCTGTAGGTGTTTCTGTTAGATCGCGAGGAGTAGTTGGTCAGGGAAAGGCGAGTGACATGCCATTGGGTCGACATTTGACTGGTTGCCGTCGCGCAGACTCGTCTCGAGCCAGCGCGGGGCCTTGGTGATGGTCTTGGAGGGCCATTGGCGGTCGGGGAGGTTGACGGGAGGGAAGGGCTTGTACTTCTTCCAAGGTTCCTTGAGCCTGGAGGGAACAGTCTCGTCAGTAACCGGCAAGCTCGGTATTTTGTTTTGTTTTGTTCGGCTGTACTTACATCGGCATCTTGGGCGAGTGGCGTGTGATGTTCGCGATGCAGCAAAAGGCGCGGGGGTATAATATGACAGGAGCGGAGGCAATGGATGTTGAAGCTTTGGGTGGAAAGACGAATGGTACCCTGAGAACAGAGACAGGAACCGATGTATTTGACTTCCGGATGCGCGCGAGTCGAAGAAAAGTTGACTCACCCCTCTCTATTGAAGATTCGTGAGGGACACCAAAAAAGTGCCCCGCGCTGTAAGGTATGACACAGGATGCAGACAGAACAGCAGGGAAGACAAGTTATGAGGGTACAAGACGCCTCTCCAAATCAGTTGAGTTTAAGAGCATTTCGCACCGCAATTACTAACGTCAAATGCCCCCCCCAAAGTACCCCCCTAACTGACGAATTGCCTGACAATTGCATTGCCGCCGATTGCCGCTCCCCCCAGGTAAAAATGCCCCACAGTAGCGCCCTCCAGCTCCGAATGCGGGGCAGTGGCCGGAATTCCGGTGCCGTCACTCGCCCCGACAGGCCATTTTGTCATCCCCGGTGGCCCCCCCGACATAGGAGCATGCTGCATCCATGCACCGAGGTTTCTCCCGGGCGCCGAGACAAACCGGCCTAATAGCGGGACTCCCTTGGTGGACTGTCCTGGTGGACTCCTGGTGATGACTCCCATCTTAGATGACGAGGATGAGGTGGTCCCGGCGGCGGAGTGTCTTGCAGTAGAGGTGGGCAGAAAGTGTGACTGTGAGGATGAGTACGGGGCCCAAGGCGAGGGAGGTCAAGGCTGGTAGTAGATTGAGGGACGTTGGGGAACTGAACGAGGCAAGAGTATACATGGTTGGCATGTCGGTAAGAAGATGGTGATATAGGAGTGCTTGCAGTGTGTCTATCTTGATGATGATGATTCAAAGCCACACACCTCAACTGTCCCATCGACATGCACATCACCACTACTTAAATATTCTGCCCCCAGTGGACAGTAAACACTTCAATCCCTGACTCCATCATGGTGCAAACGGGTCGTCTACTCAGAGGCCAGGCCCGGCTCTGCGACGTCTCGCTCGGCACAAACAAAGATCCCCCGGATAGGGCTCCCCAACATCAAGCAATGCAAGAACAAAGGCCGATAAAAAGTGATGTTTGGGACCAGCGGCCGAGCCTCTGTCTGTCCCAAGCCATCCGCTGTAATTAGGCAGTCCATGTCTATACTGAGCGAGTGCGTAACGCTTTGCATGGCCCGCCTGGCCCGCCATCTCTTCGCTGCAAAAGAGAAACTTGTTTCTTCTCGACCATTTCCAGGCCCCGGCCGGCCGCTGATCCGTGTTCCGATACGCCCAAAAACCTGATACGTTTATGACCCGTGAAGACCTTTCCCCTGGCCTCATGAACGAGGCCCTGCTCCAAGATACACTGGCTGGTCTCTGCCCTTCTTGCGCCCATTCCGTCAGGGCTGTTGCTACTATACAAAGTCACCCGAAGTGCGTGCGAGGATCCGAATGTTGTCGACGAAACCTTCGATAAGTTCGGCGTAGCGGTGGGGCTGGCCGCTCATCGCCCGCCGGCCTTGGTCAATGGCCGTGGTAGGGTTCAGTTCAACTTCAAGCTCATGCTCCTTGTTGATCTGCATGGTATTCTGCAGGCACCATTAGCGTCAGTGGATGTACAAAGCTTCATGTGAGGGTCCAAGGGGACGTACGTTCGGACCTGGGACTTGCTGCGTCACCTGGGTCAGATCAATCTGATAGTGGCTCTGAGTGTAGCTCAGCCGATCCTTGCTGCGGTCGGTGAACTTGCTCTCGTGGCCGATGGCGAGCTGCTCGAGCTCTTCGACGCTGCCATCCCATGCGGCTTCAAGGTTGATGCTGATCCGGCAGTCGTGAGGACAACTGGGCAGATGAAGGTTGAGATCTGCAACACGTGCTTTGACAATCTTTCCCAGGACCTGACCCGTCTTCTGGTCGGTCGTCACGCGCACCTTGACCGAGTGCTTGGCCTGGAAACGCGATCGAACGCAGCCTGGCAAGCGTCCCTGGAGGTTACTAGGCAGCTCATAGAACTTGTCAAGCTCGCGTCGATGTTTGTACTGTATCTGCACGCGACCCCTGACCTTGGGGTCGGGGTTCTGGGGGTTCGTGTTGACAACCTTGTCGTTGAGCCAGTCATTCAAGCCCTTGTGTTGCCCCTGATGTTCTGTTAGCTATCGGTACCTTGTAGTCGGAACACTGGACACATACCGTTGTCATGCTACTCTTAAAGGCAAGACGCCCGGTGTCTTGAAGCAGGCATTCCGTCGAGACATACTTGTCCACACGTTCGTTGGTGTCCTTGTCGATGAGGGTTCCCAGCTTGGCCTCAATCTCAAATTGCACGTTGCGACTCATGATTTCGCCGTTGTCGGGGTTGCTGACGACGTGAATGAAGATGAAGTCTGCGACCATTTTTGGTATCTCTTCGTAAGGCTTCACGCCGATGATGCACGGCTCCCATGGGCCGAGGAGGTCCTCCGGGCCCTTGAGTGCCACTGGTTCGGCCGGACGCTCTTTGGCGATGCTGGTCCGTGTAGCTTCCGGAGAAGGGTGTCGGCTGGAACGATCAACCTTGGCAGGTGTGCTTCCATTGACGCCCGGGGGCCCACGCTTCTGAAGTTCAAAATTGGCCTTGTGCAGTCGTCGGTTCTCCCGCTGATTCCACATCTGTGCCCAGACGGGAACCGAAGGGTGTCGGGTTCGCTTCTTGACAGCGGGGGGCGCCGGCGCGGGCTTCGGCTGGGCCGGCTGTGTCGAGGCCCTGGACAGAGAGGCATGACTGCCATTGACTTGTTTGGGAGGAGGTCGGACATCTGTCTTTTCCAGCTCTCTGGGGCTCAGGTCGCGGTCGGCGAGCTTGCGCTTGGCAGGTGTGGCAGCGCGCTCCCTGTGGGGCTCTGCCTCGAGAATATTTGCCATGCTGGGCTGCATCGGTCGGGTGTCCGATTCCGCGGAAATGGAAGGTGGCGCCGAAGGGTGACCACCGGCGCTGCTGGGAATGCTGGGCACTCTGGTCTTCGGGCTGACACTCAGGCTCTTGTCTCGCTCGCTGTGGGACTGGGATCGGCGGTGGGCGTCGAGTGCGCGGCTGTCGTAGGCGGTGTGGGAGCTCGAGGTGCGATGCAGGTTCGGTTGGTGGGGAGGTGGAGGAGTAGCATGGGGCTGGTGACCCTGCGGAAGTGCCACGGACATTCGCTGTTGATAAGGACTCGACGGATGGGCGAAGCTGTTCGGCGCAGCGGAAGATTGTCTTTGGCTGGTGGACAAAGGCGGCCCCAGGGGTGTAGGAGGTTGCGAAGGTTGTCGGTTATAATCGACGGGCGGTGGGTGGGAGGCAACAACGGGGCTGCCACGTGGGTAGGGTTGGCCGTATTGATGCTGGCTTTGCGCTGATGTGGGCGTCGGGGTTGAATGGGTGGATTGCGATCTCTGGTGAATGTAGGCTTGATTGTTGGCCTGGGCGCCTACCGGGGGTGTTTGAGGCACGGGGTGATGTTGCTGATGGGCGGCGTAGGGACCGCCGGGGTGTGAAGGAGGTCCCGTTGCACTAAGTGGAGTGCTTGTCGCGTGGGAGTAGCTGTCCCGAGCGGAATACGAGCTGGTGGGAGGGTATTGGTGTCGTTGCACAGGGCTGGCGGTAGCCTCGTGGCCCGGCGGCGGCCCTTGACCGGACGGCGGGAAGGGATAGCCACTGCCAGGACCAGCCGTCGACGGCGTGGGCACCTGCCGATAAGGAGAAGGTCCCGGGGCAGGCTGGCCCCCAGGCGATCGTGGGTCGTTCCCATATTGAGTCTGCAACGAGGGCTGCGAGGGCCTTCCGTGGTACGGTCCTGGGGTCTGGTATGGCGACTGAGGCGGTGGGTACGCGCCAGGTGCTGGTTGAGCATGGACGGCATACTCCTGGGGTGCCGGGGGCTTGCCAGGCGAGGTGTGCAGCGCGTGGCTATAGGCCGACTCCCTGAAGGCATAGGATGTGTTGCTCTGGGCAGGGGTGGTCGGGGTCTGTGGAGGTTGCTGATGATGCTGTTGATGATGTTGTTGCTGCTGTTGAGCATAGGCATGGGCTTGCGCATGAGGTGGCGCTTGAGGAGCAGGTTTCTCGGATGGGCGATCCCCATCATCAGATGGGTTCACCAGGCTCCTCAGATCCATGTTGAACGAATGCGCAATGTTGCGCGTCGCGTCAATGGATGTAAGGCGCAAATACCCCGCGACCTCAGATGGAAGACCAGGCTCTTTGGCTGATGGCGACTACCGTCTCCAGTAGATTAAGGAGTGTGGCGGTGCCGCAGCGGACAAAGAAAAGACACAACGCGACGATGCTGGGTGCCTTTCTTCGCAAGCTGACAACCCCGGTGGGTCCGTTTGTAGGAGTCTATCGCGTCGCAGCAGGGGCTACAAGAGCATACCACGATGGCTCGGGGGAGTCGATAGATGGTTTGTAGACACGGGGAAATGACTTCGCATTGGGTTCGGTCGGATGAGGCAGGGTTTGGTCGGATCGCGCGGTTCTAGCGTGGAATGGGTCAGGGGGCGGCGTTTGTGAGGGTGATGGTTGAGTGAGGGTGGTTTGGATGGCGCGGTCCGCTGTGTCGACAAGTCTGATTTCTCTCCAAGGCGTGTCGCCTGGTGGTTTCGATGTCTGAGAGTAGGGAAAAGGCTGTCGAGGACAGTCCCGAGGTGTCGTGGATGGCGTGGCCGTCGAGTAAAGATCGTTTGTAGCTGGTTTATGGAGACAACATGGTGTCCTCTAGCCTCGCCATCGATGTCGAATCGCTGATCGCAAACGAGGGTCGGGGTGATTGACGGAGAGAAACAATGGGTTTCGGACAGCGATGGTCTGGTCGGATGCGCGATTCGCAAGACTCTGAGGATCGAGACGTCGACGGGGATGGTGTTGACGTTGAGGGCGGAGGATTATGCGGGATGGGGATGGGGATGCAGGCGGTGCAGGTTGACCCGGCTTTGGTTTTTGGAGATGGATGGCAGGAAGCATGGGCCTCGCGTCGTGGCTCTGCCCATAATTTTTTCGGGCATCCTGGCTTGGCCTGGCATCTGCTGGTCGCACCAGCGCGCCGTGGCCCCATGTACCTTCACTGCTATCCAACGCACGGAGGGTACATGTGACGTTTCACGTGACTTGAGCCTGTCTAGGCCACTTGCAGCGAGGCAAGCACAGAGCTCCCATGGCCCGTGCGTAGCTGCTGCTGCAGGTGCGGTACGCCAGGCTGGACCCGCACACCAAGGCACCTTCGCCCTGACGTGGTCCATCAGGTCCTCGCGCGCTTTCTCTGGCTTTCGGCTGACTTGGAGCATCAAATCGACAACAACGCCCTCCATCCACTCCCCTCCCTCCCCTCTTGTCCCCATCAACCCACAGCTGCTGCTCCCGTCGCCTTTGGCCACTTCCGATTTTGAGCACAGCCCTCAATCCCTCATTTTCTCAGGTCCTTGTTTGTCTTCTCTGGAGCCTGAATTTACAACCACCACAACTGCTTTGTCAACCCTTTCCGGCAACCCACTCGTATCCCACATCACCGAAGCCTCGATCCCACCGCGCCGCCATCATGCCTGGCCTGGTCTCAGCCACCGGCGTGCTGGGCTTCCTCGTCGACGAGGAGCCCGAGCTCAAGGTCTTCGCCCTTCAGACCCTCAACGAGGACATCGACACCGTCTGGACCGAGGTCGCTGGTTCCTTGGATCAAATGTGAGTAGCTCCACACAGACGTCAATCCATCATCTGGCTTCTTGTCAGGCATCAAACGGGGAGCAGTCGCTGACATCAATCACCCTATAGCGAGGCCCTCTACGAAGACGAGTCCTTCCCCGAACGCCAGCTGGCCGCCCTGGTCCTGGCCAAGGTCTACTACCACCTCCAGGCCTACAATGAGAGCATGGCCTTCGCCCTTGCCGCCGGCGACCTGTTCAAGCTCGACGCGCCCGGCGAGTTCGAGGAGACCATTATCTCCAAGTGCGTCGACCACTACATTGCCGTCTGCTCCTCCGAGCACGTCGGTCCCCAGGTCTCGAGGAACGACATCTCCCTCCCCGAGCTCGCCACCACCTTTGCCAGCGGCGCCGCCGACGGTTCTGCCCTGGTGTCTCCGACTACCCCCTTCTCCCAGACGACTCTCCCCTCCAAGTCTCTGCTCTCCCGCGCATCCATCGACAACACCATTCTCGACCCCTCCATCCAGCCCGCCGGCCGAGGAAGGGCGGGATCCGTCGCCCCTATCGCCGACAAGTCCACGCGCCAAGCGCTGAAGAGAGTCGTCGAGCGCCTCTTCGAGTCATGCATCAAAGAGGGTCGCTACAGACAAGTTGTTGGTATCGCTGTCGAGGCGAAGAACTTGGACATCCTGCGCGATGTGATCAAGAGGGCGAGCGAGGATGACCAGTCCTCCCGGGGCAAGGGCGTCGATGCGCCGAATCCCGCCGATGAGCTCATGGAGTACGCGCTCGGCATCTGCATGGACGTCGTGCAGGAGCGTGGCTTCCGTACCGAAATTCTCCGCCTTATCCTCGATCTCCTGAACGACATCCCGAACCCCGACTTCTTCGCCATTGCCAAGTGCGTTGTCTACCTCAACTCGGATGAGGAGGCATCGCAGATGCTCAAGTCTCTCGTCAACTCCGAGGACCGCAAGTCTGTCACCATCGCCTACCAGATCGCCTTTGATCTGTACGACAACGGCACCCAGGAGTTCCTCGGCAAGGTCATCAGCTCTCTCCCGTCCGGCGAGGCCCCCAAGCCCAGCCCTAAGCAGGAGGGAGACAGCGAGAGCGCTGAGCAGGAGCCTCTGCTGGAGAACGACGACTCTGAAGAGGACGAAGAAGTCTCCGAGAGCCTCGCCAAGATCTACAAGAACATTAGGGCCATCCTGGATGGCAGCAAGACCATCCAGCTGAACCTCGAATTCCTCTACAGGAACAACCGCACCGACACCAGCATCCTGAACAAGGTCCGCGACAGCCTCGAGGGCCGCAACTCCATCTTCCACACTGCCGTCACCTTCTGCAACGCCTTCATGAACCAGGGCACCACCAACGACAAATTCTTCAGGGATAACCTTGATTGGCTCGGCAAGGCCGTCAACTGGTCCAAGTTCACTGCCACAGCCGCCCTGGGTGTCATTCACAGGGGCAACATCACACAGTCAAGGAAGCTCCTGGAGCCCTACCTTCCCTCCCAGAGTGGCCTCAGCAGCGGGTCCACCTTCAGCCAAGGTGGTGCCCTTTACGCGTACGGCCTGATCCACGCCAACCACGGCGCCGATGCCCTCGACTACCTCAAGTCCCACTTCACCTCTGCGGAGGATGAGGTTCTTCAGCACGGTGGTGCCCTGGGTCTCGGCATCGCCGGTATGGCTACCGGCTCCGAGGAGATCTTTGAGAGCCTCAAGAACGTTCTGTTCACGGATTCGGCTCTCAACGGAGAGGCCGTTGGTCTGGCCATGGGTCTCATCATGCTCGGCACCGGCAACGTCAAGGCCCTGGAGGACATGATCACCTACGCTCACGAGACGACGCACGAGAAGATTGTTCGTGGTCTTGCCATTGGTATGGCGCTCATCATGTACGGCCGCCAGGAGGGTGCCGATGTCATGATCGAGGGCCTGCTCAACGACCCTGACCCAACCCTGAGGTACGGTGGTATCATGACAGTGGCCCTTGCCTACTGTGGTACCGGCAGCAACAAGGCGATCCGCAAGCTGCTCCACACCGCTGTCAGCGACGTCAACGACGACGTCCGCCGCATCGCCGTCATGAGCTTGGGTTTCATTCTCTTCCGCAAGCCCGGCAGCGTACCTAGGATGGTTGAGCTGCTTTCGGAGTCGTACAACCCCCACGTCCGCTACGGATCCGCCATGGCCCTGGGTATCTCCTGCGCCGGCACTGGTCTCGACGAGGCCATTGACCTCCTCGAGCCCATGATGAAGGACCCCACCGACTTTGTCCGCCAGGGTGCCCTAATTTCGCTTGCCATGATCATGATCCAGCAGAACGAGGTCATGAACCCCAAGGTCGCCGCAATCCGCAAGACTCTCAAGAAGGTCGTCGGCGACCGCCATGAGGACGCCATGACCAAGTTCGGCGCCTCCCTGGCTCTCGGCATCATCGACGCCGGTGGCCGCAACTGCACCATTGGCCTTCAGACCCAGACTGGCAACCTCAACATGGCCGGCATCGTTGGCATGGCCGTCTTCACCCAGTACTGGTACTGGTTCCCCTTCACCCACTTCCTGTCGCTGGCCTTCTCGCCCACGTCCATCATCGGTCTCGACCACGACCTCGAGATCCCCAACTTCAAGTTCCACAGCGCCACGCGACCCAGCCTCTTCGACTACCCTCCTGAGCAGGAGGTCAAGGCCGAGGAGGGCCCGGCTCTGGTTGCCACCGCCGTGCTCTCCACCACCGCCCAGGCTAAGCGGAGGGCGCAGAAGAAGGAGCGTGCTCAGCGCCGCGAGAGCATGGATGTCGACCAGCCCCCGGCAGCTGCCAAGGCCGCCAAGGCAGCTGCCGCTGCGGCCGCCGAGGACGACAAGATGGAGGTGGATGACGAGAAGCCCGCCGATGAGAAAAAGGACGGCGAGGCCGTTGCCGACAAGGGCACGCCGGCTCCCGACGGCAAGAAGCGGGCGGAGAAGGAGAAGGTCGGCTACGAGATTGACAACATGTCTCGCGTCGTGCCGGGCCAGCTCAAGTTCATCAGCTTCCCCGCCGACCGGTACAAGCCAGTCAAGAAGGTATGTTTTGGCATGGTGCCTTGTTGGTTCTAAGAATTGCAGCTAACCATTTTTCACAGCCCACCGGCGGTCCCCTTCTGCTGGAGGATACCCAGCCCGATGAGGAGAAGTCCTTGATTGAGGAGAAGCTGAAGAAGGTCAAGACAGAGAAGGCCCCCGTTGCGGGCCAGAGGAACGCGGGAGGTGCCGGTCAGGAGCTGTCCGCCCGCCAGCAGCAGAACCTTATACAGCAAGCTCTGCGTGCTGGTGCAGGCGGCGACCTGCGGTCTCTCAACGAGCTTAACGAGCTCCTCGGCCAGCGCAGGGGTGGAGACTTTGGCGAGGGCGCCGGTGGTGCCGCGGCGGCTGCGGGAGTTCTCACGGCCATTGACGAGGATGGCGAGGGTGACGAAGAGGCGCAAGTGCCGGACGAGTTTGAGTACTTCACTGAGAGCGAAGAAGGAGACTAGGAAGTCACGCACTGTGAATTATTCTAGGTCACCCTTGACGACAAGGTGAGGCAAGACAGGCCTCGGCTGTAATTCTACGGGATAGCGAACGCTTAGAGAGGCAAGCGAATTAGAGCGGGATAGGGGAAGGTTGGTAACAACGCCGGCTTTCAGGAGGTTGTACAGTAGAGGTTGAACAACATTTCAGACTCGTATCGTCAAGCGCGTGTGTAAACTTGTTTCTATTAAAGAGCGCAGCCTGCGTATGATGAGTATGGCAGGACTGCTCGCCCTGTGAATGACTTTGCGCCCGCCTCTTGAGAGATGCATGTTTTACCGATGGCCGCTCCGGTCCCCAGGCCTCGCTCCTAATGTTCCCCCTAAACCAAACCGCTGTTGAAAGGGTGCAACTCCGCGCTAGATAATACAAAGAAAAACTAATTCGAACACTTCACCCCTCACTGCTTCTCGGCTGGCTGTTTCACCTCCTCCTTGGGCACCTCGGAGCACTCGGAGCACACCTTGAGGCGGTGCCAGGCGTTGGCGAGGTTGCCGCGCAGATTCCAGATGGCATCGTGCTGGTCAGGCTGAGAGTTGTAGACCTCATCGGTGGCCTTTACGAGGAGCGTGGAGCAACGGCTGCCCGGCTCCGAGGATGCGTCTCCGAGAGGCATGATGCCGTCGTAATGCCAGCGGCGCCAGGTCCAGGACTTGTGGCCGTTGCGCTGGCTGGCTGAATCGGGGCCGGGGACGGTGCAGTCGTCAGCCAGGCGTGCTTGATCCCAGGTCTTGCCGTTGTCAAGGCTCACGTCGACGCGGACGATGCGGCGGCCGCCGCCTGAGTAAGCGTAACCCGCGAGGGCAACCTCGCGGCGAGGTGGAGGGGGTGATGATGGTGGTGGGGAGGATTTCCGTGTCGGCGGTGTGGGGGTTGCTGGTGATACCCAGTCGCCGAGCTTGACGGAGGCGATGGCGCTGGTGATGGGCATCTCCTGGATAGCCGGGGCCGTCTGCCAGTCGGGGTGGATGACATTGGGGCCGAAGAGTTTGTAGTCCTTTTGCTGCCACTGGCTCTGGCTCTCCTCGTCAGAGACGATGACCTTGTTGAGCCACTTGACGGAGCGGGCGGCAACGTGACCGGGGACGAGGGCACGGAGTGGGAAGCCGTGGTCCGGGGGCAAGGGCTTTCCATTCATGGCATAGGCGAGGATGACATCGCCGCGAGGATCGATGACGGGCTCGATAGGGATGGAAGCGCCGTAGGACTCGAGGCCGGCGAACTGGACGTGGCGGGCATCGGTGTTGCCGTCACGGGCGTCGCGGACGGAGAAGCCGGCGTCGGCAAGGACATCGACGAGTTTGACGCCCTCCCAGACAGCGCACGAGATGGCACCGACATTCCACTGAAGGCCCTGGGTCTCGTGTGAATGCAGTGTCATGTCACGGCGACGATTGCCGGAGCACTGGAGAGTGGCAGCGATGGTGACGGGCTTGAAACGGCTCTTCAACTCCTCGAGGGTGTATTCCTTCGTTGAGCCGTCCATGAGCTCAACAATGAGAGTGTGAGCCGCGGGCTTTTCGACCTGCGGCACCCACATGTGGTTGCGAACATAGAAGAGCTCGTTGGGAGTGATGAAGTTCTCAACAAGCTCGTCAATGGGCGTCTCGGCGTTCCGTGGCTTGACAGTGAGGGTCAGCAGCCTGGGGTCGCGGTCCGGGTCGTCCCTGAAGGGATCCTCGAGGGCCTCGGCAGGCGGGCGACCGTCGACTAGGTCTGCGCTGTGAATGAGGCCGATCTCGTACTGGGCAAGAATCTCGTAGACGTGGGGAGCTTTGTGGATGGCGAAGATGTCCCAATAGGGATCAATACTGCCGCCAGCGGCGCGCAAGATGACGTCTCCGCCAGGATGCGCGCCGACCCAGTCGGTAATATCGTACACCTTGTCTCCTCGTGTGACCCATGGTCTATCCGACTTTGCATCATGTTGTCGGACCTCGGAGAGGCGGAAGCGCGGGAGCTTGGGGTCCCGGGTATCGGAGTCGGAGGCCGGCGCGGCGTGTTCCTGGGCAGCGGGCTTGGAAGGCTCGGACAGGCCGAGGGCGAGAGAGACGACACCGCCGCTGGCAAGCAGAGAGACGGTGGCCGCGCCGGACCTTCGCGGCAGCCGCCGCCAGCTCTTCTGGTCCGTCTTGCCCTTTGTTGAAGGTCGCGGGGCGCCGGGTGAGGATAGGAAGCGTCGGCAGGGTTTCGGACCGGGACAGACGGCGCGGGCCGCCGCCGGCCGGAGCTGCTGCAGCCCGGAGAGGATTCGTCGCGGTGCCTGCATCGGTGTTGGGGTGTTGGATGCGTCGAGGAGAAGTATCAAGAGTCCGCTGGCGGGTGGTGACGGCAGGACTTATGCCATGGGCAGAGCGGACGGTTCGGAAGAAAGCCTGCGGAATCCCGTCGGCGTCAGCACAAGCACAGTGACTGAGGTTTGCAATGTTCGGTTCAACTGACCGGCGAGGGAGCGAGGGCGTTTGTATTATCTCGGGCGTGACTCGGCTGGAGAAAATGTCGGAGAAAAGCAAGGGAGGAAGAAGAAAGCTAGTGTCACGACTCTAGAAAAAGTTGGGAAATCAGCTTGCTGAAATAGAGGCGCCACCGCCACGGGAGGAGACAGTAAGAACACCGCACCTGCTTGATTCGGTCAATGCATGACTGCGTAGCTGCGTCTGACTAGCGACAGAGGAAAGGAATGAATGGGAAGGTAAGGTCAATAGACGGGCGACGTCGTACTCTCTGCCCGTTTGCCGCTTGGTGTCGCGGGACCTTGAAGAGGCAGGCGCGTCCTATCGTCGCCAATGCTGTTACGTTACTCGCCGACGATTGCCGTCTCCAGCCACCAAAGCACCCTGTATTAGCGGCCATCAGCGGGTGTAGTACAGCGCCTTCAGGGGGTGTGACACACTGTGACACTATGCGCCCGTCGAATCGGGTCGCCAAACCCGAGACATTGAATTGGACGACACTCGTGGAATGTGCCAGACCCCACCGCTTTTACGTCACATGCGCATCGCTAGCGCGTTCCACTGTCGGTGAGTGCCGGGCGGCTTACCGAGCTTCACCGAGCCCCTGAATTGGACTTGACCATCACCATCACCATGGGAGGCAGGATGTGCGAAAGGAACCCAGACTTCCATTCTATGGCAGTTGCAGACACAAAATCAACCAGAGAACACACACGGAAACCGACTGATCAAAACTCCCAAACATGAACCCCACACCATCCAGCTTCACCATCTCACTCGGACGCCGTCCTGCTCCTCTTCGGGCTGCGCTCCCCCTCCACAAGCTCCTCCACGACCTGCTCCTCCTCAGGCTCATCCTCCCCTTCACCCTCAATCACTTCCGATCCATCTCCCATAACCGCCATCTTGGCCTGCGGCACGCGCCGCCACCTGCGCTTGCGCTTGCCCAGAGTCCCAATATTCAAATCATGGTCCTTCAACCACTGATGAATCTCCCCGAGCTCCTCCTCCTCTGACCCCGTCAGTGTCGAGTTAATATCCGAGTCTGACGACGAGGACGAGTCGCCACCCCTGTAGCTACCCTCGACACGGCGACGGTGCTTACGCCTCAAACGCCTGAGTTGCTCCTTCATGGCTGGGTTGCGAGCAATCAAATCGAGCATGTGCCTCTCTACCGCGTCGCTGTCGACCTCTTCTTCCTCTTCTTCCACTTCCACGGGGGAGCGAGGAGGGCCCTTACGTCTCCCGCTCTTGTACGTGATCGGGCGCCAGCGACGTCGCTTCTTCGTGTTCGCCTTGGTGACCGCAGCCACAGCGCCGGCACCGCCATCGTTGTCGTCCTCGTCCTCGTCCTCGTCCTCGTCGCTGTCAGACTCTTCCTCCTGCTCCGAGGCAGTGCCCTTCTTGGTCGTTTTCTTGGAGGGAGTGTCCTTCTTGGAGCTTCCCTTCTTGCCGCTTCCTTTGGGAGGATCGGCAGCAGCGTCGTCGTCGTCCACTTCCTCGTCGCTGTCGCTCTCTTCCTCCTCCTCCTCCTCCTCTTCACCCCCCTTTCCCGCGTCGTCTTCGCCTCCCCTTCCCGCGTCGTCCTCCACTCCGTCCTCTTCATCATCCTCAACATCATCTCCACCCTGGCCTCCCATCTCATCATCCTCGTCCTCATCCTCGTTCTCCTTGTCGACTTGCACATACTCGGTATCCTCTTCTTCCTCTTCCTCTTGTTCTCCTCCTTCCTCTTCTTCCTCCTCCTCTTCCTCGTCACTATCACTGTCCTTCTCCAGAGCAGCAGCCGCCGCCGCCTCCGCCCTCGTCGGCGCCCTCTTGATCTTGAGCCTCGACTCCGACCTCGGTGGTCTGGGCGTGGACTTCCCCATAGAGGGCGTCGAGAACGCTATAGGATCCCATCCAATAGGCGGGTACGGCAAGCTGTGGAGCTTCTTCTTCTGCTTGCAGTTCGGGTCGTGACTCCACGTGTTCCACTTCTTTCCCTTCCCGTTGAACTCGAAGATCGTCCCTTTGTGGCTGGGGTACATCTCCTCCCACTGCTTCCCGTAAAGCTCCAAGTCAAACTCCTTGGGCAACGCGTCCCGAGGGATCCAGCCTGTCTGGTTCGGCAAGATGACACTGCCGTTCCGCATCGCCTGGCCCTTGACGTTGGGAATGCGGCAGCTGCGGTTGTTGATGTCCAAGTGTGCGGCGAACTGACTAATGGTACCGGGGTCTTCGCGATAGTGGCCCTTGGAGAAGGGACGGAAGCAGCGCGAGCAAAAGTAGCTGCCCTCTCCTTCTTTGAGGAAGGCGTGGAGTTCATTGGGCACCGTGACGTCGCCTATGATGACACGGAGCCAAGCGCGTTCCGCCTCCTTTGCCTCTTCGTCCTCGTCATCATCAGTAGGAGCGGGAGGCGGCGGGGACTTTAGGCGCGAGCTGCCTGTGGCAGGCTCGTCACTCTGCTGTGCGGGCGTCGATGTTGTCGCCTGTTGCGTGGGTTTCTCCGGCGGGGTCTCCTGTACCGTGGTCTGCTGCGCCGTGGGCCTCTTGATGGGCGGCTGTTCCAGCCTCGGTGCCGGGTCGGCCACACGCTTGCCTGCCTGCAACTCATCCCTGATGTCCCTTCGAGGAGCCAAACTGGGATGATTCTGCCTGACATGAGTCTCCCATTGATCGTCTGACATCTGGGTGATGATGGCACCGCACTCATCGAAGAACGGGCACTGCCCCTTGACAAAACCCCCAAAGGAGCCTGCCGCAGCATCGCCCGCCTTGTTCCGCAAGCCCTTGAAGTCGTCGTACTTTGGCTTCTCCTTCTTGCCGTCGCGGATGTCCCAGAGCGAGAACACATGACACTCCATGTGCTTCTCCTGGAACTCGCAATCGTACCGGTCACCGCCCTCGACCGCGTCCTCGGCCGGTACCTTGAATGACAGGTTGCAGAGGGGACACATCTTCAGGGGGCCGCCGTGGTATTCCTCAAAGTGATTGAGGACGTCGTTGGGCAACATGCTGCCAATGGCCCATGGACAGCCCTCGGAGGGACACTTCTTGGGCGGGTCCATGAAGTCCTTCTCACCGACCATCTCGTACCACTCGAGCTTTTCGCCTAGATACTTGGATGGCCGGTAGAGACCACTGGTGTAGAATGCCTCCCCGCCGAGAACGTGTGGGCCGTTCCAGAGGTCGTCATGCGGTGGCTCAGGCCCAGCCCAGTACGTCTGGTCGTAGAGGTCAAAGGGCGTCATGTCCTCCTTGTAGAAGCGCTGACTGGAGTTTGGCCGCAGACTCCTGCGACAGGCAATCATGTGCAGACGCTTGTGACGGAGCCACATTTTGGGGTCCGCTTGGTCTGGGTGCAGATTGTTGAGCGGATCGGCGCAGTACGGGCAGAAGCTGGCGACCATGCTGCCGTAGCCCATGCAGTGCTGACGGTGCTTGTCGATGTAGGCGTCCGTCATCTTCTGCATGGACACACCGCACTTTCCGCAGTGCGGCGAACCGGCGTGCACGAGACCACGGCAGCTGTGCGGGAACTCGACGCCAGCTGACCACTTCTTCGCGTCCTTCTCCGTAGCCCACTCCCGCTCGCCGCAAGACTTGCAGAAGCCACAGACGCCTGCGCCCTTTGCGTGCGGGACACACAGGCGGTCATGGTGTGCCCGATCGGCCTTGTTGTCGAGGAAGCCGTGGTTCCGGCCGCACCGGTCACAGTGGGAGTACTCCTTCTCCCATGAGTGAGCCTTTGCCGGGTGGGAGTGTACCACGGGCTCGCCTCCGGGCCTCGGAACTGTGACCGAGTAAGAGGTCTGAAGAGCTGAGCGCGGGTCCACTGGCTGCTTCTTGATCCTGGGCTCCACGTATTCCTTGCGAAGCTTGTAGAGGAGTTCATTCTTGTCCAGCCCCTCAGCCTCGGCCTGCACCGCCAACCGGGCGAGCTTGTCCGCGTGCTTCTCCCTGAAGTGCTTGTCCCTGCTCTTTTCGTGGTAGTGCTCGAAGAGTGTGTCAGGGCACCACGGGCAGCGGTACTTCACATGTGACTCCTGGTGATCAAGGAGGGCTTTGGTGTCATCGGTGCGACACGAGAAATTGCAGTCCTGGTACTGACAGATGTGTGTCCGAAGAAGATTGAGGTTGCGCAGCGCGTGGACTTGCAACTGCAGATCCCTCTGCTCTGAGGGCGTCAGCACACCCTTGGAGACCATGGGCACGCTCGAGCCCTTGCTGACGCGAAGCATGCTCTCAATGGGCGCCGAGTTGAGCGGGATGTAAGGGTGAAAGTCGCCATCGCCGTCGTAGAGAGACTGGGGCCTGCTCCAGGACTGCAGGCGCAGATCCTTTTTCGGCAGATGCTTGTTGAAGACTGCCTTCTCCTTGAACTGCTTGAAGATGCTTTTCTCAGCAGCACCGGTCAACTCCTTTTTCTGTTCCGCCTCGCGTCGCTGCTTGTCCACGGCGTCGGCGGCAGCGGCAGCCTCGGCTTCCTTCTTCTTCACCCACTCCTTCCGAAGATGGAGGAGCCATGGGTCATCATACTTCAAGAGCGGCTTCAGATCCATTTTTCGGCGCTCCGCATCGCCGATCATGCCATATCTTGGCCCGAAGAGGGACTGGGAAACGCCGGTGAGACCGCGAGCGAAATCCGAGGCTTTCGAGCCACCGATGATGACTTCATATTGGACATTGGGGGTCGAGATGAACCGCCGGATCTGGTGCATTTCGTGAACCGTGGTCCGCTCTGTGATCGTAAAGGTCGTGAGGTTCCAGTGCTTGGTGTCGCCCACCTGCCGTAGAAGAATGTCCTTCGACAATGTGTCTTGGGACCCGTTGGTCTTGGCGAGCATCTCTTGGAACGATTCCATCGAAGTAAGGGCCTTGTTCAGAGAATATGCGGCCTTTTCCTTGCCAACGGCATAGATCTTGGCTTCGATGGTGTACTCGGGCTGGACGAAGAAGTAGCGGCCGATCTTGGGGTGTTTCTTGACAGTGTCACAGAGGTATTGGAGTACTTCTGCATCCGGGGGACTGCCCTCATCGGAGGTTCTGCTCTCGTTTATAAAGGGCCGCCAACGGTAGGGGGTTGGTGGATCGGCGGAGTAGAAGTGTTTTCCATGGTGGAAGAGAAGCGACATCTTGATGGGACTGCCGCCAGAGCCGGGGTGGCGATCCCACATCCACTTTCTCATCTTAGCAAGAACATCTTTGCTCTGGGCCTTGTGCAAAGGCGTGTCGATGATGAGCTCAGGGATCTTGGCACCAGGAATGATGAGCATGATCTGATGCGGCCCCAAGTCGCGCCGCCGAACCATGGCCGAGAGGGGTCCGTTGTCGTTTGACATATGCGCGAAATCCAGGAACCCCTTGTCGATCTCATAGTTGCCATACGAGGCCGGCCATGTAGTCAACTGACCAGGACGAGGCGTCCCTGCCAGGGAAGTCAGCTCGTCGGAGCCGTGTGTGTAGCCCTCCAGGTGGATCATGCTGTGCATGAGATCGCCGCGGGAACGAGGCTGGCCAAACAGCACTGACTGGGCCACGTGGACGTGGGTCATGTACTCGTTGGCGCCATACGTGTGAGCCGGCTTGCCTTTTCGGTTGAACCACATCTTTGGTGGGAGTCTGAGGTAGGCCTCGCGGAAATTTCGATCCCGGGAGATGCATTGCAGCTTGAAGACGTCGTCCTCGCGCAGGCTCGGCTTGAAACAACCCTCTACTGGGTGCTGCTCGCCGATGCGGTGGATGAAGAACTCGGGATTCGTCGTCTTTGTGTGCTCCTGGATGCAGATGATGGCATCCTCGTACGCCGTGATAGGATCAGGAAACCTCCAGGTGATGGTGATTTTGTCGTTTTCAAGCTTGTGGAGCACAATGTCGGTCGTCACCTCTGGCTTAACGGACAGCAGGCAGCGGATCGCGTCGAAAATGCCAGCGTAGTCTTTGAAGGAGACCTCGCAACGACCCTGGTACCCGAGGATGTAAGGGTTGAACTGCGTCCTCATGGCCGGGTTGTGCACGACAGGTTCGACGTCATTGACATCGCCCATCTCGACATCCTCCTGGGCTCCCCTGGAACGTGACGGGGTGTCTTCAATAGAGTCCTCAATTTCTCCACCTCTGAGGCCAGGCTCGGGCTCCTCATCGGAGGCGTCATCAAGATGTTCGTCCAAATCGCCACCTCGAAGGCTGAGTTGGAAGTCGTCTTCTTCATAGTCGTCCAACACGTTCGTCTTGTTGAGTGTTGATCTCTGCACGGGAACTGTGCTGAAGCGGGCCTCGCGTCCGCGCCTGGAGTCGATGCCAAAGTTGCGCTGGTCGTAGGCTGAAAGGAAGTGCAATGGCGGTTTGACAATGACCGACGTCAGAGCCGAGTCATCTGTCTCCTCAACAATGTGTTGCATGGGGTCGAAGAGTTGTGACAGGAGGGGCTCCACTGGCAGTCCAAAGTACAGCATGGTGAATTTTGAAGCCAGTGTGAGGGGGTGGCCACGGAAGCGCGTGGCGAGGTTGATCCTGTAACGCCTGATGTGGTCCTTCTGCACGTCCACCCGAGTGGGAGGGGAGGTGACTGGCACAAAGATGGTTCGGTCGTGGTCGTCGAAGAAGGCGGACAGGACGGCGCCGGTAGTGACTGAGGGGATGCGCAGAATCTCGAGGAAGAAGCCCTCGACCTTTTTCCAGTCGTCGTCTGTGGGCAGGATCAGGGGGTTCCTTTTGCGTGGGACGGGAACCTTGCGGTCGGCCAAGGCAGAGAGTCCCGTCTGCTGCTTTTGCGACCTGATGTTGCTCTCATTGACGAGAGGGCCGCCGAGGCTCGGGGGTGCTGGGCCTGCCATGGTGGCTATGCCCAGAGAGGGGTGGGTGGCAGAGTGTCGGATGCAGTCTGAAGTGAGATGCGAGTGTAGAGAGAGAAAGTGCGTGTGGCGGTTTGCTCAGAAGTCCAACTTGTGGGAGAAAATAAATCAGAAAGTCGTGTATGAAGGGAACTGAAATGCGACACGAAGAGAGAGAGTAAGGTGCTGTTCATGTCAAAGCAGGACGGAAGGGAAATCGGGGGGCTTATGTGGCCAATGGTCAAAGGGATGCCTTGTGGTCTGCTTAGAAAGTAGTGACCGGCCTTCCAGGCATACTGTAGCACACAAGGTTGGGTTTCGTGTCTGGGAGGCTGGCCATTGTCCGGTAGGGACAAAGAACAAAGCAGCGGCCTGCCCGCTGCCTCCAAGACGACCGGGGGAAGACCTTCTAGCAGCTGGGAGAGCCCATGATGTCTCGTCTTCTTCTGAAAGCCCGCGGCTGATGCTAAAGGCTTCTATTCGGCTTTTAGTAGTTGTCCATGATGGTATCAGCGAGAAGACCGTCTAGATGGCATCTTGGGTTACCCGCCGACTTGCTTCAGGGTCTTTCTGACACCCTACTGCGAAACGTCATAGTCCACAAGCATCCAAAAAGACATTCTCCTCTCAAGAATCGCCTGCCTGCCTGGTAAACTCTGGGAGAACCACACTCAATGGTGCTTGCTTCTTTGTGTGGCGGCGTTCCCTTCCTCGCCGCTGTCAATAGCAGCAAAAGAGAGGCTCGGGTTCGACAAAGAGGGACTGAGCCACAAAGGGGCAGCATTCTGGGATACATATCCTCTCCCTCGGAGGGACTCGCGATGTGGTTGGGTCGGTGCCATGCTGTGGTTGAAAGGGTCTTTGTGGTGGACAAAGAATCACATCTGCCAGGGAGGGTAGGCGACCGCAGCGGAGGAAAGCTCGAGGGCCGTCCAGGACGCTCAAACCCGAGTATCAAATGGAGATTTGTCTTGATTTATTTGAAGCAGAGCGGTATAGCAAGGATTGGGAGGCTCTCCACGGCAAGAGCCAGGTGAAGTAAGGTTGAAGAAGAGGGAGTTACTAAGCTTGAGAACATCATGAGGACCCCATCTCTGCCCTGCGTCCAGACATGGTCCAAGCTCTCCACCCCACATGCGAATTGACCACCTCCCATTGGCCCGCCGCATCGGACGACAACTGCAGCCCGTTTTATCGTTTTATCGGCGAAGAACCACCTCGCGGAAGCCCGCTCGCAACCCGAACCACGAACCACCATTCCTCCGAGTCGAAGACCTCACCACCACGGCATCAGGCGACTTTCTGTCTGACCACAGAAACCAAACCTCCGAATCCCTTCCTCGCGCGCCATGCCCGGCCTGGTTCGCCGGCCACACTGAAAGAAAGCATGCGGCCGCCACCCCGATCCCTCCTCCTGGTCCACGCCTTCGATCCGGCGACCGTATGCCGACGATGCACCGCCCGTCTGCCGTCGCGGGCCTCGCTCGCCGCGCCACAGATCACCACCGCACGGCGGTTGCTCTCCTCGACCTCGCCGCCGCGTCTAAGCACGAGCTACTTCTTCCCGAATAATGCGCTGGATCGCGCCGCGCCGTTCTCGGCCACAGCCTTCCCGAGGAATACGGCTACGACAACGACGACAAACACTGCGGCAACAGCTCAGGCTACATCACAAGAGGCGGCCAGTCGCGTGGAGGATGCGGGGTCCGGAGCAGAGCTGCCACATAGACGCCGCCAGGCGAAGCGGAAAGCAGAGGCCGCGGCCGCGGCGGCAGCAGCAGCAGGAGGAGGAGGATCAGGAAAAGCCGGCGCTGGTGTCCTTCCAGCCCAGGATGCCTCCTCAGCACTCACCACAGCTGCCGCAGCACTCCCCGCCAACTCAATGCGCCGCAACTTCTCCGTCTTCCTCTCCCTCACCAAGCCGCGCCTGTCAGCCCTCGTCGTCTTGACGGCCATGGCTCCCTACGCCCTCTACCCCGTCAACTCGTTCCTCACGCCCGCCGTCACCGAGTCACCCTCTCTGTCGCCCCTCACCCTCCTCTTCCTCACCACCGGCACCGCCCTGTGCGCCGCCTCGGCCAACTCGTTCAACATGCTCTACGAGCAGTCGACCGACGCCAAAATGTCGCGCACCCGCAACCGTCCCCTCGTTCGCAAGCTGATCACCACCCGCTCCGCCATCCTCTTCGCCGTCATGTGCGGCATCTCCGGCACAGCCGCTCTCTACTATGGCGTCAACCCCACCGTCTCGTTCCTCGGCTTCGCCAACATTGTGCTCTACGCCGGGGTGTACACCCCGCTCAAGGCCGTTACCGTTGTCAACACCTGGATCGGCGCACTTGTCGGTGGCATTCCCCCGCTCATGGGCTGGGCCGCTGCGGCTGGTGAGAGCGCCACCGGTGACGGCTCATGGCGCGAGCTCCTCTTCTCTCCTGACGGCAGCTCCATCGGCGGCTGGTTGTTCGCCAGCTTGCTCTGCGCCTGGCAGTTCCCCCACTTCATGGCCCTCTCCTGGTCCATCCGCGAAGAGTACAAGAACGCCGGTCTGCGCATGCTCGCTTGGACCAACCCCGCCCGTAACGGCCGTGTTGCCCTGCGCTACAGCATCGCCTTCATCCCCATTTGCCTCGGCCTCTGCGCCGCTGGCGTCACCGAGTGGTCCTTCGCCATTACGAGTATGCCCGTCAACGGCTGGCTCATCTGGGAGGCCGTTCGCTTCTGGCGCCACGACGGCCACAAGGGCACCGCACGCGGCCTCTTCTGGGCCAGCGTCTGGCACCTGCCCGCCGTCATGGTCCTGGCCCTGCTGCAGAAGAAGGGCATGTGGTCCCGTGTCTGGCGTTCCATCGTTGGTGACGAGCCTGACGAAGAGTGGGAGGATGAGCTGGAGGAGATGCCCGTCGCTGCTGTACCAACACGAACCGCCGTCAAGGCGTAAGACAGGGCCTATGGCCCGTTGTAAAACCAGACCAATGGTCACCGTTTCTTTGATTAGATTATTTCAAAAGTCGTCGAATGTACTCTACGAATCTCTACACCGGTGTGGTGCTGCAAGATTTCCACCTCCGCTGCCTGTGTTCACATCATGTCACCTGGAACTGTATCGCAACGTCAAGGTTCTATAAGCATATAGTATACATCTGTGTCATAACCCTCTCTCGCGTTAAAAGTCATTACACGACAACTGCCGTCTCCGCGCGCAGCAATGTCGTCAAGGAGTGTGTCCGCGCTTCAGTATCTTTTCCCCACAACGCAGGGTGGCAATCTCCCTCCCGAGGTATACTAACAAACGCAGGTGCTGGGCAGAAGAGGAATAGGAGTAAGGAAAGTGGTGGTCGTGAGTCCTTGCGCCATGATGCAACTCCAAACACCCCTGTCGCCAGAAAAGCGGCGCGTCATCTGAAGAAATAACAAAAGTCCGACAATGGTCTCAAATATCCACCCAGAAAAGATAGAAAGAGAGAAAGGAAACAGGGTCGTTTCGGTCGTCGCCCTCACATTTGTTGATGCTGGGCACCACCCGGTCGGTTGATGATGGCCTCGATGCCCATGCCAACACTATCGACGCTCGGCAGCCTCTGTGCGAGAGGGTGGAGGTAGGGACTGGGCGACTGCGAGTTGCCAGGGTGGCCGTTGCCAGCACCGGTGCCGTACGGGCCGGAGGCGGCCGAGGAGGAGGAGACGGAGCTGGTATAGCCGTGATGTGCCTGAGGGGCGCCGTAGTACTGGCCGGCGTGGAGGGGCTGCATGGCAAAGTGGGAGCCGGCGGCGGCGACGGCGTGGGCGTTGTAACCGGCGGCCGAGGCGATGGAATGGCCGCCGGACGAGGCCGACTCGGGACTACTGTAGGACGCGTCTAGGTCGTCAACAGGAGTCAACCCGATGCCGCTGATTCCGCTGTCATCGTCATACCCTGGTGGTAGCGGCTGGCCGGACTCGAGGCGCTCTCGTCGGGCCGCCGCGCGGGCGGCACTCTGCAGGTTCTTGAGACCGTTGGACATGCACTGAAGAAACGACACGGTTAGTGAGGGGACTTCAGATAGGAGGGGGCTTGGGAGCTCACCTTGGCCTCAACGACGTTCCACTTCTCGCCGGTGCGGGCGGCTAGGCCCTGCCAGATCTCCTTGCGCATGGTCATGTACTCCTTGGCAAGGCGTTCCAGCTTGCGGTTGTCCCAGTCGTCGGCACCCTTGCGCTCCATCAGACGCTCGTGACGCTTGCGACAGGCGTTAGGGGTTTTGTTGCCAAAGTAGTTGGCCTGGATCTGCGACCAGTTGAGGCCCTGGGCGCGGGCGGCCAGCAGCGTGCTGTCGTCCTGGGGGGTCCATGCCCCAGAGGAAGCACGGTGCTGGACGGGAGGTGCCGAAATGGCGGGAGCAGCGGCAGCAGCAGCAGCATATGCATCGTAGGCTTGCTGCTGCTGCTGCTGTTGCTGCACTTGGTGACGCTGCTGTTGCTGCTGCTGGGCTTGCATCGAGGCAGCCGAGTTGGACGACATGGCGTAGTACTCGGCAGCCATGGGCATGCGCTGCTGCTGGCTGTACATGTTGGGTGTGGGGTTTGCGGCCGGAGCGAGAGAAACCGGCATAGTATAGCGGTTGTGGTTTGAGCTGGCTGAGCGGGTGTGCTTCGGCATCTTGTGAATTTGATGCTGTGGACGGTGTAGGATTATGGATTAGGACTGGCGTTGTTATGACGTCCTGGTTGATTTTGAGAAATTCCTGTAGCGAGCGGTGATGGCGGTGGATATAAGGGTGCCTCTGCCTCGCCTGGAGGTCTGTAATGCCTGAGGTGGGGTGTGGTGGTTGCTCAGGAGCGAGTGAAGCACGGGCAACGATGAGACGCTCGACGACAAGGAAATGGACTAGGAAACCAAGGAGAGGAGAGAGAGATGAAAGGAAATAAGGAAATAAGAAGAAAAAAATAAGAGAAAAAATGACACACACGTCAGAGAGAGACGGGCGAGGTTACTTTTGCATTCGGATACAAGAGAGAGGAAACAGGAAGGAGGGCCCAGGGCGGCCGGACATGAGACTTGATTTAAAGGCCGCCAGACCAGCCCGGCCGACCTGGCATGGCATGGGACACAGCACGAACAAGGACGCCCGAGGCGGGACGCGGCTACGATGTGAGACTGGGCGTCTACGGTTTGATCTGAAACGCAACGGCCGGGGTGGCAAAGAGAAGCAGGGGCAGCAATCTGAAGGCATGAAACTCCATTTGCGTGTCCAAGAGAGCGAGAAGACGACGATGCGGCCACGGGTATTGGCTAGAGGGTATCCTGGGCATGGGCGCCTGTCTGGGAGTGGGCGCGTAGAAATGGCCGGAGGGTGGTAAGGGGGGAGGCGGCTACGTGGTCGACAGCTGGGCCCGCCGGGGAGAGGGGGAGAGGAGGGAAGGTAAGGAAGATACAGACAGGGGTGCCCGAGTAGTACAGAGGATGGAGTGTAGAACAGAAAAGGGACAAGCCGTGGTCCCGGATAGGAAGTGTGTAGGGGATCCAGGGGGGCGGAAATAGAAAGGGCTCGCCTGTGTAGCCGCCGTAGACAGAGAGAGTGGGAGAGGGTCGCGGCAGTCGGATGTCAGCCGTCTGAGTTATGACATGATCGGCTCAGTTGGGTCTGGCCTTGCCGCGTTTTGGGGGCGGGTGCCAGTGGGAGAGGGGCTCCGGCCGGTTCTTCGGCGGCCTGGGTCGATGGCCTCCGAAGACGACCAACAGGCGGGGCATCATCAAGTCTGACGCTGTTAGTATATCTTGATGTGTTCAAGTCAGGTACAGTCAAAATATCCCACGAGAGAAAGGGAAGCTCAAGAGTGCGATCTCCTCTGACCCCGAAAACATATCCAGTCTCCAAGGCAAGGAGCAGCAGATGATCTGCTCGGATCGACAGTCCATCCAGGCATCAAAGACCAACAAGTCAAGCTGACTGGCTAGATCGCCAACCGGTGGAGAAGGGCAAGCTGCAGTACGCCGTACCTGCAGACAAGACGAACCGCCCGTCGACTCGGACCTGAGACAGCCGACCAGCAGCAGCATCGAGGGCGCGGCGCGGGGATGCTTGCTTGCTTTGCGTGGTGGTCGTCGGTGGAGATTTCCAGCTGGCGTCCGGCGAAGATTAGATGGCGTTTAGACGCGCGCCTGCAAGCGATCGGGTGGAGTGGCGGCCGCTGAATGGCTGGGCCGGAAATAGGGTCAACGCTAGACCAAAAGAAACTTAGCGGAAAATTTGAGGTCGATGAATCATTAGATAAGCACACTCGCCACAGGCTGTCTCCTGGATTTACGCCACAAGCCAGCCCTGCCACGGGAATGCCGTTAGCGCTGGCCATGGCCCCGTTCCAATTATAGTAGAGCCGGGACCTGCATCTCGGGAGTTCCGTTAGGGACAACTCAACTTTCCCATCTTGAAGGATTTTTTGACCAGAGGCTGCCAAACTCCTTGAGTTTGATAGTAAATGCAATAAAAATCAAGAATTACTGTAATATGTCCAGTGGCGTGATGCTGCCCTGCTCAGACCCCTGCTGTTGATCCTCACTCGTATCAGACCCAGAATGACAAGCCGCCCCGACCTCCGCCAGACGCGCGTCTCACATTCACAGCCTGCACTAACAATGAGGCTGAGCCGTCTCAACTTCACCCTTCGACCTCACTCCCCTTAAACAGCACCTCTCCTTTCCTCACCTACATCTACACCTTCGCTTTCGCATCACTCGTTCGCAGCTTGAACCCAGCCCATCGTTTGCAACAGTCTGCATTCGCAGCAGCACCACAGAACCAACCCGGGACACTACCGCCTGACCACCATGGCACCCCTCAACGAAGTCGTCAACGCCGCCGCCCGGCACCTGCTGGCTCGCGCCCTCACCGACGACTATCAAACTCTCAACAGCCGCGATTTGACGACGAACCACACCCAGCGCGTGACCCTAGGCGTTATCGGAGCCTACACCGTCATCATCGCCATCCTCTGGAACATCCCTTACGTCAGCTACGTCCTCTGGCCGCTGAAAATGCTCGTCATCGCCTTCCACGAGTTCGGCCACGCCTTCGCCGCAGTGTGTACAGGCGGGAAAGTCGTCGGCATCACCCTTGACCCTCGCGAGGGCGGCGAGACGCGCATGCTCGGCGGCAAAAGCGGCATCACCCTGCCCGCCGGCTACCTGGGCTCATCACTCATTGGCGCCCTGCTCATCTTTTGCGGTTTCCACGTCAACGCCAGCAAGATTGCCAGCATCGTCCTCGGCGTCTGCTTCCTACTGATTCTCTGGTGGGGCAAGCGGGACTGGCTGACGATCTTGACCATCCTGATCGCTTGCGGTATAATTGTTGGAAGCTGGTTTATTGCCCACTCGCACGCTCTGCGCTTCGTCATCGTAAGCTTCGCACCCCTTCTGAAGCCATGGCTGCACATACTGACCCTCTCAGCTCTTCATCGGCGTCATGTCATCGCTCTACTCGGCGTGGGATATCTGTGACGATCTCATCCTGCGAAAGGTCAACTCGTCAGACGCAAGTGTCTTTGCGAGAAGATACGGCGGCTCTTCGCAGTGCTGGGGCGTCATCTGGATCATTATCAGCGTCTGCTTCATGGCCGCCGGCATAGTGGCTGGCATCGCCGCTTTCCCTCAGTCGTTTGAGCAGCAGGACCAGGATGCGCGAGCCTTCCTGCCGACCTAGGCGGATGGGTCAAGGAAACGGAGTTTGGTGTGTCTTGCAAGAAAAAGGTGCATTGAGCAACTGGGTTGGGATTGTACACGGAGAGAATCGATGGCATGGCGGGATGAGATACCCTGTAGTATACTACTTATGAGAAGAATGACGTTTGCCCATTGCTCAGACTGAGGTGGTGGTGGGTGGGGTGCAACCACGCGCCAAGGCCTGCCCACCGCGCCGTGTCGCGATGGGAATAGAGGCAAAGTGCTTCCATCACAAATGCGAGCAACAGATCACCAAAACCTCACCAACAGCCCAACCCCTGCCCAAAAACCCTCTGCATTACCGTAGAAATCTTCCAGAAACAATTCTCATCATCCCAGACCATCCAAAAAAGAGTGCATCCCAAAGGTCCGACTGACAAAAGAGTTCGGGCCCCGGACAGCCCTACGTCTCTTGCCGGAATCGAATGCGCGCGCTTGTTGTTGTCGTGTTTTTGTTGACCACCAAATACCAGCCAGACCGAGTGACCTGAACACTCCCACCGTGGTAGTGCCGCTGCACGAATCTGACGAAAAGGGATAAAAAAAACCTATACTTAAAGGATAGGCCGTTTACCGGTGCACAGGGTGAGCTGAGGCACACCGAGGGGCGGCGACGGCAGCAGCACCATGGCTCGTCGCCGACCCCGCGGCCACGGGCTACGCGTGCCCATCACAGCGCACTCGAGGGAATCTCTGGCATGCCATCAACGAAGCCCGTGAATCTGCCAACCTTGGAGCCAAAATATCACCGTTTGGAGTTCTGAAGTTGCGATGCCCGCCCCTACTATCACCACATCCCGATGCACACCACTGCTTGCGCGCCACCTTTCTCGACAGCATCGCCAGCATCAACACGTGTTGAATTTAGAAAACGGTCCAACGTAGAAGACGATTAAGTGCAGAAGAGAATCGGATGCATCAGTTCGTTAATTTAGAAATACAATGCACGCATGTGCCTATGCTATGCTACACCAGCCCTCTTCCTCTACTACCCTGCATCGTATGTTGGCAACTGCGCGGCCTTTTTGGCTGCTTCTTGCAACACCATCGTCATCACCTGCTGCATGTCATGCTATGCTTCCCCCCGCTTATGCAGCCCCTGAGAAAGGACACTTGCCCCTCTGCAGGCCCTTCATCCTCTCAACATGCACATCCATCTCGGCACTGCCCTTGCCGACTTGCGCCTTGGGCCCAATCTCGTTCCACAGGAAACCCTCTGGCATGTGGCTCTTCTCGCCAGGAGCAAAGCCGCCAGATAGACGGCGGAACAGGGCCTCGGGACCCCAGCGCGACCAGAGGGTGGAGGGGTTGTACCAGGGGTGCACGAGGTAGTAGTAATGCTGGATGCGGCCGGTGGTCGGGTCCTCGTCGGAAAAGGCCTTGAGCGGACGGAGGCGCGGCAGACAGAAGAAGCGCAGGGCGAAGCGGCGAAGAGCGAGGGTCGTGTAGATGATGGCGGCGGGCAAAATGCCGGGTTCTTCGAAGCTACAGATCGTCAGCGGGCGGAAGAGGGATATTTGGAGAAAAGGCAACATACCGAAAGGCGTCCCTCACGCGGTCGCCCATGAGCACGACGAGGGCATCCTGAGCAAAAGGCTTAAGGAAGCCGGGAACATGCCAGTTCATGAGACGAACAAGCTCTCTGCTGGCAGCCACGTTGGTATCGGCAGGGCGGAGGTGTTCCATCTCGTACTCGCGCGCCCAGGCGGAGATATCCTCGTGGAACTCGAGGCCATCAGCCCATTGGCCAGCGCGGGCAAGATGGCCCTCGTACTTGATGCCCATGGCGTCACCGAGAGACTTCCAAAAGGTACCAATGGCGCAGCGCTCCATCTCCGTTGTGGCACGCCACTCGTTGAGACCGATGAAGCGGGCGGGCTCAATGGCAGAGACGGCCAGTGTGTAGAGCAGGTCTTCGTTGAGGATCTTTCCGGAAGCAATGTAGGGGGCGTGAAGGTAGTTTATGCGGGCAACGGCCTGCATGTGGCGGCTGGACGTGGGCATGGAAGTCATGAATCTGGGAAATGTTAGGATGTGCAGGCTGGGGATGTTGGGGGAAAGGGATGATACTTACTCGGTGAAGATGATGGAGGTGTCCTCGTATCTCTTGGAGGAGTTCTCCTTATCGGCGAGGTTCTTGGTGGCGACGAGAAGCTTTGAGATGGTCTCGATGCCATATGTCTGGTGGGGGCAAGTCAGTCGGTGACGTCGAATGATGAGGATGAATACACACCTTGAAGAGGGCAAATTGCAGGCCCAGCTCGGACATTGTAGGAAATTCCTCGAGGATCATGTGGCGCATGATAGTCTGAGCATCGTCGCCAGTCATGCGGGAGAGGGAACGGCGATCGGTGTAGCCCAGCTTCTTCTTCAGACGGTTGATGCTTCGGAAGCGCACGGCATTGCAGATGACGAGGTAGCCAGCCACCGCTGCCACAGCGACTGGGAGAGACTTGTCGGGCAGGAGACGCGCAGCGGAGGCGCAAAGTGAGGAGAATGAGGAGAAGTCGATGCCTCCGCGCGGCAGCTGCAGCCGCAAAAGGCTGGAGAGATCGATGGACGACATGATGGCCGTCACAGTGTTGATCCAGGTGAGTGAGGTGCCAAGGGGTGAGGTGAGGTTGAAGTGAAGTTAGAGATGGAAATGGGGGCCGTAATTGAGAGATAGTGGGGGGATTGAACGGGTCCTGGTCGGACACGGACCGGGCCCAAAACAGCGTGGGAATCTCGACAATGATAAATGGGGAAGGTACAGTAGCATTCAGGCGGGGTCTGTTTTATCCCGAGGTTCCACGGTCAAAGGAGTGCCGCTCCAGCGTCGTAAGACCATGGGGTGACAGGGTTTGTTGATTGTTGGCAATCGCAGTATACACTTGGCTCGAAGGAGGTAGCAACTCGCGCCATTGGTGTGTTGCAGTGCAGGGAGTTGGAGACGGAGGGGTCGGTAATCCAAAAGACCTGACAGGCGAAGGGCGACTCAGTCAGGGGCGGCATAACGGGGCCCGGTAGAATAGCATGTGCCACGCCGTGGCGGAGGGCGGGTGATCTGAGGCGGGACTCGTCGAACCGTTGACTTCGGGGTGGAGTCGAACGGGGACCCGCGACGTGGATGTTCGGCCCCGAGGGTACTGGCATCATGCACGACACACCAAGCAAAAGGAATGCACTCCTCCATTTGACCGCCCTACACCGCGCCCAGAAGCTTGAAATCCATGAAATAACATCGTCAATTCTGGAGTAATGCAACAAGAATCAACGTCTCTGATTTAGCTGGCAAAAAACTGAGGGGACTATAATCTGGATTTGGCTCGGTCATCCGATACTGCGTACTGCGGGCTTCTCTTTTGCTCATTCCGCCCATTCACCGAGTTGAGAGAAGTTAAGAAAAAAGAAAAAAAGAAAAAAAGGGAGAAAAAAAAGAAGGAACACATTACAATGCTGGCAGGGTCCTGTGCTGGCTGCCCGCCTCATGGAGTGCATCAACACCTGAGGTGGATGCTGACAGCCAGCGATCATGTCCCACTTTACTCACCGTGCCGCTCGACAGTCAACCTCACTCCATCATCGTCAGCCCCCCCAGTCTGGGGAAACCCAGTCGGCAGTCAGCTGTCAGCTTGCTGGACCCCACGTCGAGAAGCACCACGAGCCTGAAGAGCAAGACTGTCCTGAATACTGAGTCAGTACTTGGCGTGTCATCTCCAGCACGAGGCCTGGATTCCATCTCCCCTTTCCCGGCATGACACCACACCACGGACGTCAGACGAGTGCTCTGAAGATTGGCCGCCACATGCTGCGCCTCTTCCAATGACGACCAGCTCATGCATTCTCCACCCCGGCATGCATCATGCAAGCTCGACGGTGAGAGTCTGGGGTAGAAGCAGCTGTCGGTAAGCCGAGAGTGTGGGTTAAACTGAGAGGTATCCGAGCACCCGAGCGACTACTGGGGCAAATTCTCGAGCACCTTCCCCTGAAAACATGATACTGACAACCTGGAAGGCGCTCTCTCTCGACAGCCAGGGCTGAGATGGTTCGAAGCTAGCTGTTGTCTCAGGTATTCAGGTCAGACGGCATGATGAGAACAACAGCTGGCACACCATGCACACGTCCAAGGGTCCCTTCCATTACCATGTTCAAATGCTTCTTTCTCTATGCCGACAGCTCCTTCCATCGTCATCTGATTCGTAACTCGTAACTTGAATCGCCCCTCCCCCGCCTCACGACCCGGCGATGCCGAGCCCGACCCGCGGCAGTCCAGCTCCCCCTCCCCCGTACGGACCCCCGCTGCCGCCGCCAGCACTACCAGGCGGCCCACTACCGCTGCTGATGCTGCCGCCGCCACCACCACCCATGCCTCCTCCAGTGTTCGTCCCCGTTCTCTCGCGCATCCGTCGTCCTTCCATCAGGCCCCGCAGACCCCGCTTCTGCAGCCCGATGACAGAGCTCAGCTCGCCCGCCCAGATCTCCCTCTGGCCGCGGTCCGACCCGCCAATCTCTGAGCTCCATTCTGAACCGCTGGCGCTCGTCGTCGCACTGAGCTCCTCGCTCGCCGGCCTGCTACCCTGGGATACACCAGCCGTGTTGAGCCTTAGAGGAGGCGTCCGTGGATCCTCGCCCTCGCCCAGCCGTGGCGCCTCGCCTTCACCAGCCGCTCCTGCCGACCCAAGCGGATCCAGGTATGACACGAAGAAGTTGGGGTTGAGAGAACCGTCGATGCCACGTCCGCCACCCGCAGCCATGGCTGTCGCGTTGAAAACGGCCGCCGCGTTGCGCGAGTCCAGCAGCACGTGGAGCCGCTCGACTACTGCTTCCAACAGACCGTCGATCCGGTACGGCCGCGCAATTTGCAGCAGCGAGCAGAGGATCGGCGGCGTGCACAGCGGCGACATCGGGCCTGGCAACGAGGACGTGTACAGGAAGTGCAGCAGTGCCTGCACCGTCAAGTATGTGTGGGGCAGGTACAGACACCTCGGCCGCGAGTTGGGCGCGAGTGTGCGCGGAGTCGGCGCCATGTTGACCGCGCTCGGCTCCGGCACGCCCTGTATCGTGGGCCCCGCGCCCCCAACGCTCGGTTGCTTGCCAGAGGAGACTGTCGAGGGCGCAAGCGTGCTGCCTGTCGACATACTGCTATCGATCGTGTTCCGCGAGGACGGCGTGATGGTCACTGCCGAGTTTCTCAGTGTGCCCGCGTTGGACAGGCCCGAACGGAGCGTCATCGAGTCACTGCCGTCCTGCGTCGCCGCGCCCTCACGGAGCAGCTGCACAAAGTAGGGGCCCCAGCGCCTCGCCACAATACGTGAGTTGACCGGCACCCGCTCGCCGTGCAGGCAAAGGATGTCCATATCGGCCAACTCCCGAAGAGCCAGCGCCTTTTCGCCGAGCTCTTCGGACGCCCTTGAATGTGCTCGCCCTCCAGCTGTGCACCCGGCCTTCCTCGCTGAGCTCAGCCCTGGGCCCGTGAACGGGCTGCTGGCCGACACGAAACCCGACATGGCCGTTGTCTTCCTGGGATTGTCGTAGAATCCAAAGGCCTCCAGCTCGACCATGCACACGTTGGTAAAGTTGATCCGTCGGTGGTTGTAGTCGTCGACCAGACTTCGCTTGCGGTTTCCGAGAATCACAAACGTGTTCCGCCTGTTCCACAGCACACCCCTATTCCAACTGCCTTGGCTGAATACGCTGCCTCCGGCATCGATTCGCGACCACGTAAGCGACCGGAGATCCAGCGCCCACAATGCGTACTCCTGCTTGGACGACGTCAAATACGTGCCGCTGACGATGAAGTGCGTATCGATGACGCCGCCGTTGGGGAACCGCAGACCCGGCGGGGAGTAGGCGCCTGACATGGGCTTCTCTGACAGGATGCCGTCGGATGAGCGAACCTGCAACTCCAGTTTGACGTCCAGGAAGTTGTAATTCGAGTAGATGAGCATG
Source organism: Plectosphaerella plurivora (assembly GCA_020726575.1). Lineage (NCBI taxonomy): Eukaryota > Fungi > Ascomycota > Sordariomycetes > Glomerellales > Plectosphaerellaceae > Plectosphaerella > Plectosphaerella plurivora. The sequence continues at coordinate 203,343 of JAGSXJ010000035.1, forward strand.
GAGGAGCCCGGCTCTCGGGCCTCCTGGCTGATGCCGCCTTCTCGACCGGGCCCGTTGATGTTGCCAGCCTTTCCGATCCTTGACGTTACCGACGGAGGCAACGGTGCGACGACGCTCCTATAGGCGCCGCAACTCTTGCCCAGCGGTTGCGTCGAGACCCACTTGAGGCTGCGCAGGTTGAACACGCTGATCTGTTCAATGTAGTGGTTGGCCCCGTCCTGTCCACCTACAATGATCATCTCGGAGCCGCCCGTCCCGTCAATGTTGATGCCTATCCTACCCTCGTTCGGATTGCCCGAGGAAGGGTTGTGCTGCAGGGCGGAGAGGGGTGCCTTGAAGGATGAGAAGCTCGCTGATGACGGCAGAATGCAGGCGCAGTGGGCGTAACGACCCTGAGGAGCATCCTGGGCGGGGATGTACGTCCATTTTCGTGTGGGAACGTCGTAGATGTAAATGTCGGACATGACGGTCACCTCGGGCTGCTGGTCCTGGCCCATGATGGTCTGGCCGGGCGTGGGAGACATGCCACCGTAGCAGACCATTTTCGTGTCGCCCAGGGCACACATGGAGTGGAAATAACGAGGAGGCGGAATGTCACCCGTCGTCTCCAGCTTGGTCCAGTGTCGTCGGATAAGGTCGAGCTCGTAAAGGTCGGCGGTTAGGGGAGCGGGGCGGCTCCTAGAAAGAATTCTGCCGCCAAAAACGTACAGCTTGTCCCCCAGAATGGTGGTAGTCGCACCGACAAGTGGGTGTGGCTCCCTGCCTGTGGTCCGGTGAACATTGCACATCAAGCCAGACAGGTGACCCGAGGAGGAGCCCCCGGGTGCCGGTGTGGTCGAGCCGGCATTTGAGCTCCTCGTCTGCTTGGACGAGGGAGAAGGACCGGCCGAGGCTGGACCGGTACTCTTGGGAGTCAGGTTCTCTTGTCTCTCCTCTCCATCTTGCCGCGAGGAGCTCGCCAGGCTGGTCTGGCTGCCAGACATGTCTGTATTGTATCCCGACTGCCCATAAACCTGCCCTCTCTCGGCCGACTGAGGCGCTTCCATGGCAAAAGTTCTTGTATCTAGGCCGATGTGGACGTCTTCGAGTATGGCGCCGAGGCTTGACGAGGCGCTCTCGAATGGAGGTGCGGGACCGGGCGAGCCAGGGGAGTCTGGCGGCGGTTCCGGCAACGGCTTCTCAAGACTACTTTGCAAGCTCAGATTTCTCGCATTATGGGACAACGGCGGAGGAGGCCTTCTCCCATCAAAGGGCGGCGAGGGAGAGGAAGCGATGCTCGGGGGCGTCGCAGTTCGGAGACCGAGAAGTGAGGGTGATCTGCGGACAAGGGGGTCTTCGCGGGATGGTGTGAACTTTTTGATGCCGCGATATACGCCGGAAAAGAGCTCGGAAGACTTTGTGTGGTGGAGCTGCGGGCGTTCCCGTTCTCGCTCTCGATCTCGCTCGGTTTCGGAGTCGGGGTACCTGTAATCTGGCTGAGCCGGTGAAGGCTGGTTCGGAGTCAGTCCCGGGCTCGACATGATGCTGCTCAAGCTCTCAGCCGCATGTGGCGGCGAGAGGCAGCCAGCAGCGCTGTAGGCACGACGGCGGGGTTCATAAGCGAGATGCGGCGGCTCTCGACCATGGGCAGGCGGCAGAGCGCCTCGAAGGATGTGTCTGGGTGGTGCTGGCCCAGGGAAGAGGTAGGATGGAAGAGGCTGTCTCGGGAGGCGAAGCGGGAGCGGGACGGGAGGGCAAGGAAGAGGCCGCCGCCTGGAGGGTCAAGAGGAGAAGGATCAGCAGTGATGCGAGGCCATGGGAGGACCAGGCAAGGGGTGGTGTGGGTGATCTGGTGTGGGTGATCTGGTGTGGTGAGGTGGTGGAGGTGACAAGAAGGGGAAAAGTAACGAGCAGACAACGCGGGGGAGAGGGATTTGAGGCAAGAGGATGGATGAAGTGAAGCGAGGTGAGGCGAGCAGAGAGGAAGAGAACGGGCGCCGCCACGGGGCGGATGACGGCGAGCTTGTTGGGTGGAGTGAAGTTGTATCCTTGCCAGGCCGGGGGGGTGGAGGTGAGGAGGGGAGGGGGGAGGTGTGTGATGTGGTGCGGTGCGATGTGTTCGGAGCGGATGCTAACCGTGGCCGTCGACGGTGGTCGTCACTCCCGTGGCTCTGGTCCCTTATCGCAGGGTTGACAGGTTCATCTGACGTTCAAGGTGATCCCAGGCAGAATGGAGGAGGACCAGGGCGAGAGAGGCCGAGCATGGACTCGTGGGACGGGACGCTTGCTGGGGTAGGGTCCCGGCGGGAGCCGCAGGTAGATTGATGGGCGGGAATTTTGTGGGCTTTTTTTCTTTGACCACCGATGGAAGGACGAGGGGACCGGGGGGGAGAGACAAATGGACAGGCGAGGGTAGAAGGGTGACGCCGTGACGGGTGCCCAGGAGACGGACCGACGGGGTGGATGGATAGCTGATGGATACAGAACGACGACGTGGACTTTGTGTGGGCTTGGGGAGGGGGCCGGTGCCAGACCAGGCCAGGCTGGGATACCGGGCGACAGACGCGACGCGACGGACGGAAACCGAGAATCTGGTCTGGCCTGGAGAAACGAACGATGGTGGGAAGAGGCTCTGGCGGTTGGACTTTGGGTGCCTGGTCGTCGGAGGGGAAGAGAGGATTCGGAAAGAGCTCCGGCGCGAGAAGAAGAGACGGGGGGCAATGGAAGCATCATGACGAACAAGCGGAAGTCAAAAAAAAGACGAGATGAACATACCGTGATTTACCGCGGTGGGTTCCTTGTTGGCCAGGCAAGCAAGGTAAGGGTGTCGATCTCGAAAACCGCTCACCTCACCGAGGGGGTGTTTGGTGATGGATGACCGGCGGACGGACGTTGGGTGACGGACAGGATGAGGACGATAGCAGGGGTGGTGGTTAGTCAGGCAACCGGGAATCCGAGGAGCGAGCGTGCGGTATCGATGTCAAGCAGAAAGATTTGTGGCAGGATAGGTTGGTGATGGCATGTGGTCTTCGTACTCGGCAGACCGCGGACTTGACAGGTGTGTGTCTAGAAGTCAGGTAATGTACCGGGCGTGAGCGGGCAGCGAAACAAAACGGAACGAGGGGTGGGAGAAAGAAAACCCCGGCGCTGCCTGTGCTGCTTGCTGTGTGTGCGCTGCAAAAAATAGGCGGCGTGCGGTCAAAAGAACAAAACACGACTCGGAAACTCTTGGGCTCTGTTCTTCGGGATGCAGGAGGGGGGATACGGGGGGGGGAAGGAAGCCTGAGGGAAACGCGGAGGACAGTCGCGAGACGGGAAAGGATGGGCCGGCGCGTGACCAGGATTCGGATTCGGGAGGAGGGGCAGGGCAGGGCGGGCCACCAGAAGAGTTGCAGTACTAATTTCCAGCGATCTGTCGACACGTCGAAAGAAGAGAAGCGTCGTTTTGGGGGGGCTTGCCGCCGCGGGAGAAATCCAATGGAAGCACGGGTGACCCAGGCAGGTGCACTGACCACTGACATGGCGCTGAGCATTGGCAGGCGGGTTGCTGATGCACAGGCAGGCGCGGTGCAGGGCATCGACTCGACAGGACGCATCATTGGAGGAGCTCGCCCCCTCTCAAACACCCGACACCCACGACGCGTGGGGCCCGACAGAAGGGGGGCGGGTACCTGTTGCGGCCACGTTCACAGACATGTCCGTCGAGGTAAGGTACTTCCGAGGAGCGCTGGAGTGCTGCCCGGCAAGAGCCGTGACACTGCTGATACCCAGTCCCAGACTCCCAGACTCCCAGCCACCCACAAGCTCCAATTCGAGTCCGTACTGGACGAGAAGATGTGCTTCTTCCATCTTGCACATGGTCAGAAGCCCTTCGTCAGGATGCTCACTCCATTGACCAACCCCCTCGCCATCGGAAATGACACCCGAGACCATCCCAATCCCAGGGCCCTGTCCTGCCTGTCCACAACCGCCCTCGCAAAGTGGGCAATGAGGCCATATCAGACATTCCACAGTATCCCCCCCTTGTCCCCATTCAATCGGCTTCCCGGCGGGGAAGGGCCACACGCACACACCAAACGCACACACACACACCGGAGCACCAGCATGCAGGCAAGCCACCAGCCCAGAGACGGAAAGGACAAAACATCAGACGGACGGACCCCTTTTCTGGGAGAACCAAAAAGGCGCTTTGTTTCGTTTCATCAAACTTGGGCCCTGCTGCCCGCCACATGGCTGCAGGGCCCCCCGTTGGCAAGCACTGGCAGACAGGCCTGCCACAGACCAGACCGTTGCTCGCTTCCCCAGGAGCAGCCAGTGAGAAACACGAAGGGCCACTCGGTCATTTCATAAATAAGCACGAGGACACGGGAAAACTCGTAGCCTTGGACAGAGAAAAAAGCAGCTCGCTTCGGAGCCGATCCATTCTGGCATGCGGTATACGAGCAGATCGTCCCCCAGCCCCTCTCTCTCCATCCAACGTCTTTTGACCGGCCGAGGCGTAAATCTTACTCACGCCCACCTCACCTCGCTCGAAAACAAATCGACAAGGAAAGAAATCCAGGGGCTACAGAGGGGCTGCCCATGGATCCGGCGTCAAGGACAGGCAGGCCGACTCCCTCTCCCCTCCTTTCAGTCTGCCCCCCTGCCAGGGGCCGGGGAACCCTCACCCCTGCCGCCGCCAGTTGGTGCTCGCACTGCTCGCCAACGACCGCTGCGGACGCCCCTCCATCTCCCCCTCAGCCCCCCGGTTCATCTGAACGATTGATGAAAAGACGCCTCCCTCACGCGCACTCGTCCCGTCACGACGGTCGACGGTCTTGTCGGTGACGAGCCGGAAGACCCGGTGCGGTGGTTGGCGAGCTGGGGCGATGTTGCGTGGTCACTGCTCGGTGCCAGGCCCAGAACGGAAGAGTGCAGTGCAGTGCAAACCGTCTGGTCGGTCCGTCGGTTTGCGGCCAGTACCGGTAGGTAGGTAAGTTGAGGTCAATTGTGTACAAGTAGTTGGTATGTGCCAAGGAGCACGTCCTCAGTTCTGGCTATCCTTGTGACGCAATCTCTGGACGGATCGTGCTTCATCAACGGTACGGCCTGATCGGAGCGGAGTCTTCTACAGGAAGCAAGCCATTCTCGTCAGGTGCCCGCCCGATGCGCTTTGGCCCGTCTGAGCGTTGACATGGGCACAGGGACGACAGTGGCATCGTGCATGGGAGTGGTCTTGGACAACACACGTGCGTGGTCGTGATGGAGACAGGACATCGGGCGTGGCCTGGGTGGGACTGGTCCGGTCCCTGTATCAGAACCCACGGCCGTTGCCAGCTGAAGGAGGAGTATGTAGTTCTTGGTGGTTTATCACATCACATGTCTGAAAGTCCGTATTTTTTTGTTCATTGGAGCCAGCTATCAACCGTCTCTGGATATCATTCCTCCCCAGTCATGGCACTTCGTCCAACCAGCAGGCTAAACAAAACGCCCCCACACATTAGACCACTCTCGCGCATCTACGCGACGGTGGCCTTCTCCTTGGGCAAAGGGGTGAAGCGCAGGTAGGGCTTGACGATGCGGAACTCGGGGAAGAGCTCCTTGGCCTGCTCGTTCTTGACGGCGGGGTGGACGATAACGTCATCACCGGGGACCCAGTTGATGGGGGTGGTGATCTTGTGCTTGTCGCCAGTCTGGAGCGAGTCGACGATGCGCAGGACCTCGGCCGAGTTGCGGCCGGTGGAGGCGGGGTAGGAGAGGATGGTGCGGATGGTCTTCTTGGGGTCGATGATGAAGACGGAGCGGATGGTGAAGGCGATGCCCTTCTCGTCGACGTTGGTGGTGTCCTGGTAGTCGAGCATGTCGTAGGCGTAGGCGACCTTGCGCTCCTTGTCGGCGATGATGGGGAACTTGACGTTGCCGCCGGTGACCTCGTCAATGTCCTTGATCCATCCCTCGTGCGAGCCAATGGTGTTGGCCGAGAGACCGATCAGCTTGACGCCGCGCTTGGTGAACTCGGGCTCGAGCTTGGCGAAGGCGCCGAGCTCGGTGGTGCAGACGGGGGTGTAGTCCTCGGGGTGCGAGAAGAAGACGACCCAGTTGTCGCCGACGAACTCGTGGAAGTCGATGGGGCCGTTGGTCGTCTCGGCCTGGAAGTTGGGGGCGACGGTGCCGAGGCGGAGGCTGAGGGGAGGAGGTTAGCAAGAGGACATGGTAGGGAGAGGAAGAAGATGGGACATACGGAGCGGGGCGAGAGTCAGCCATTGTGAGATGTGTGAGCAAGTCTGGGTATCAAGAAGGTGTGTAGGAAAGAAAGAAGCTGGACTCGATGCAAAGAAAGAGGCAGAGGAGGGGTAATATGTGATGGGAGGGGGAGTGGAGGGGACGAGGAGGGGGAGAGACGTGGGGGGGCCGCTTGCGCAATTAAATAATTGGGTTGGATGCGTTCTCGTCCCGTCACCGGGTTCGTTCCATCAGACGCCGGGCTGGACTTTGGGTGTCCAGCAATGAGCTGTTACTCCGAAGCTTCTGGCTGGTCGATGTACCTCTCGGACGGGGAGGGTGGATGGACAGCCAAGACCCAGAGATTAGAAATCGGGTCAGCCCGTGGCCAACTCATTATCGGGCTTTGCTTTAACTCGAGCGGCTGGGTACCTGCCTCGAGTCGTCACGGGTGTCACAGGTGCCCCTCCTCGGTGTTTCGAGCGTTCAACATGAAGTACCTCTCCCATCAGGATCTTTTCCATCATTAGACTCTGGCGATGTTGACTTCATCTCGGAGGACTTCCATGTGTACTTCCACTCGCACGCCTCACAGCCACCCCCGTGTCCTCCCGCCGCAGTCGGCCGCATCACCCCATCACACGTCGCGCTTCAAGTTCTTTTTCGTGAACTTTTGCCCCGCGGCACCTCGACGGACGAGGCAGCTGCATGTTGCCCCTCGCCCCGAAGAGGCAAGGCGTCCAATTGCGTGCTGTGGAAGCTCTATCATTGGCCACACCCTCCACACCCCGCTCAATTATGTCATGTAGAGCTCCATCACATCATCAGATGGGCGATGCTTGGCGTCCAGCCTTCAATCGTTGCGCAAACCAAACACCACCAAATCCCGTCCGTGAGGGAGGGTTCATGTTGCGGTTCAATCTCCGTTGCCGGACACACCCTGGGCCTAGGCCTGACCCTATGAGCTCCGAGACTGCTTCGGGGTTCTCATCAGCAAACTCTTCCAGTCATCATCACTCTCCTCCCTTCTTCCGCCTTAGCCACCCTGGATCTCGCGGGAGGACACCACATGCACGGGAACACACTGATCAACTTCTTCTTCTGAATAGGTCTCTTCTCTTCCCTCCATCTGCCGAACCGATCACCTGGATATCGCAATGAAAATCAATAACACCCCAAAAGCAACCGACAAGAACCCAAGCCCATACCCCCAACCCTCCGAGCGACATCTACAACTTCACCCGGCCACCGCTCATCTCGTCCCAGTCTCGCTTCGTAAACGGCACGTACGTGTCGTCCCGCAGCCAGTACATCGCCGACTCGGCGCCCTCGGGCAGCCACACGCCCTCCTTCTGCAGCGCCGTCTTCTGCTGCTTGTTCGTGCCCGTCATCTGCATGCCCACACGCGGCATCACGCGCAGGAACAGCGGCAATGCGTAGCGCGGAAGCTCCCGCCGCACATGCGCCGCCAGGTTGCGCAGCAGACGGTCGTCTGGCTTCGCAATGGCACCGCTGCCATCATCAAATACCACAGCGGCGCAGCCGGCCCGTCCGTCGTGGTGCGGCAGCTGCACGCCATACACGTTGGCCTCGGCCACCGAAGTGTGCCGTCCCACGGCCTCGCCGACCTCCTGCGTCGACACGTTCTCGCTCTTCCATCGGAACGTGTCGCCGATGCGGTCGTTGAAGAAGACGCGACCCTCGCCGTCCCACCGCACCATGTCACCCGTGCGGAACCATGCATCGCCCTTGCCCATGACGTCGCGCATCACCTTGGCCATGGTCGCCTTTTTGTTGTTGTAGTAGCCCTGGAACCGCCTCTCAATGTTGGATGCGTCAATCTTGAAGAGCAGCTCGCCAGGCTCGCCTGCAGCCACCTTTTTGCAAAGGCCCGTCTTGGGATCCCGCCAGGGCTCCTCTGTCTCCAGGTCGAGCTCGACCACGGTCACGCTGAGGCCCATGATGGTGTTGTAGATGGTCCCGTTGCGGCCGATGGCACCCCTGCCAAAGTCGTTGGTGCTGTAGTTCCATGTGCCGAGCGTACCTTCGGTGGCCGCGTAGAACTCGGCAATGGTCTCGATGCCGAACCGCTCCTTGAACTTGTTCCACACGTCAGGTCGCAAGCCGTTGCCAAAGGCCACCCGCACATTGTGCTTCTTGTCAAGGTTCTCGCCCGTCACCGGGTCAACCTGTGGCGGCGCCGCCAGGAGGTAGCGGCATGTCTCGCCCACGTACTGGACCATCGTGGCCCCGGAGGCCCGAACCTCGTCCCAGAACAGCTTTGTTGAGAACTTGCGACCCAGCGCGACTGTGCCGCCGGCCTCCATGACATTACCGAAGCCAAGGAGCGCAGCGGAGCTGTGGTACAGGGGCATGGACTGCCGGTGTGTTAGTGGGGCCGGCGCTGCCGTGCAGCGCATTGCTGCAGGACGATGGGCAGGGAAGCTAAACTCACAGTGTAAAATACCTCGCCCGGCTTGTTATACAAGAAGCCCGAGGCGAATTTGCTCCCGATGATGCACTTTGCATAGGACACAATGGCCGGCTTGGGCAGTCCGGTGGTGCCCGAGGTGTAGATGAGGATGGCGAGGTTCTCGTACTTGTCCTCGGACCGGTCCTGGTCGGGGTAGCGACAGGGCTGTGTCGAGTTGATCTCCGCGTGCACTTCCGGAGTGAGCACGATGCACTTGACGTCTGGGACGGCGGCGCGGACTTCGTCATCGACATTGTCGGCGACAAGAGGGTCGATGAGCATGAACCGAGTGGTGGCCGTCTTGACGCAGTGGGCGAGGGCGTTGCCGGTCAGGTTGTAGTTCATAAAGGCCGGCTTGGCTCCAATGGACCACAGGCCGTACCAGAGGAAGACGAAGACGTCCGAGTTTTGGCAGTTGACGGCGACAATCTCCTTTGGCTTGATGCCGTGGCGCTCGCGCAGCCAGGCGCCGTACTTGAGGACCTGCTCGTAGACCTGTGCGTAGGTGTACGAACGGCCCTCGAAGATGATGAGGGTGCGGCCGGCCTGGGTCTTGTTCTGGGCATGTCGCTCCAGAACGTAGAATGGGTTCAGCGTGTCGGTACGCTCACGCCAGGCCATGGCTGCGTAGGACGGAATGACGGACGTGAGGAGGTGCCAGTCATACCACAGCGAGAGACGCGCGTTGAGATACGATGCGCCTGCTGCAACGGCCGGGAGGGCCAGGGAGAGAGGGACTGGACAATGTCAGCGACATGTTGCGTCCGCAGATGAAGCCACAGAGGGAGGTTGAACATACCACCAGCCATGACTGACGGATGTAGTCAATTGAGGTTTGTGTGAAATTTGTGATTGCTGTGAAATCGGTCTTGATGCGAAAAGATGGAAAACCCGCCCTCCTGGGTATCAATGACGAGCTGCTTGAACAAGTCGCAGGGGAGGCGACAGGCTATATCAGGGACGAACGATGTCGACGGGGTTTAAAGCAGCGGGCCGAGGCAACTTTTGCGTTCTCACTGCAGAACAGGGACCCACGGGCAACTCAGGTCTGGGTGCAGTGGGCTAATGTCAGTGCGGATCGGGGGCTGGTGCACCAGTGTGCGTAACAGATTGAGCGTGCGTGGCTTGACGTTCCGGGTGAGCCGACTCGAGTCGACAGGACAGATGGAAAAGATGTCCTGTTGATGCAGTAGTACTGGAGTCGATGTGTTTGTGAAAGAGAAAAAGTGTCTGACAGCAAACGGGGGAGTTTTCTCTGGGACATGTGTCTGGAACGTTGACAGATGGACGGACGGGGGCACCCGCTCTATTCATCACTCCAGGTTCATGCCCGCAACCGCCGGCCGGGAAGCATGAACGTTCCGCGGACCAGGCACTCCCAGCTCCAAAAGCCGTGCCGTGGCACACTTTGCTCGATTCGAGCACCATCCGTTCAACAACTTGAACCCAGCGCGCCATGCCACGACCCCAGTGTGACGACAGCCGAGGACCACCTCGAATCAGTGGACATGTGCCCACTTTTGGGCCTCTCGGCAAGGCGCTCCCGTGGTCTCTCGGGGGTCGGGGGTCGCGAGATGCACCTCCAGCTGCCCGGGGGCACGGCGACGGGACCCAAGGAAGAAGCAAGCAACACGCAGGCAAGGCCAGGCACTAGGAAATTAGCCCTCCCTGTACCCCAACATTGCCCAGCTTGCCAGCATCAAAGTCCTGGATTCCGTTTTTGGAAATAGCCTCGGCACCTGCACCAACGTGGGTGCTCATGCACCGCCCTTGTGGGTGGGCATCCCTTCTGGAATGCGACTCGCGACAGGGGGTGACTGACCCCTGGACCATGGTACGGTGACAACCAACACGCGGGGTGAGGACACACCACACGCCGTGAACAGGTTGAGAGCGAAAGGCGCAGCTCCTGCGTCGTACAGCGCGCAGCTCATCTCACGCAAGCCCATCGATGGCTTTCCCAAGATCTGGCCGCAGGATCCAGGGGTACCGTTCCGCTGATCTTTCTTCCTCTTCTCCTCGAGCCCGGCGCTGCCCATGGCTCGCTCACCTTGGTGCTACAGTGGGTGAACGGCCCGGGACGCTGCTTGTCTCGTCTCACCCGGCCCTCTTCTCGTTTCGAAACCAACACAATGAAGCGACACACGTCCGTCTGTGCCGCGCAGCTAGCAACCCCCCTTGGCGCGCATCGCTGCTCTTTCCGCATACGGGTGCGGGATTGCCTCGAGGCAACATGTAATGTCCACGGGGTCAGAGCCAAGGAGGCCAGGTGCAGCAGCGTGGTAGCTGAAAGGGAGATGCCATGGCTGTTCGATGCAACCCTCATGCGGGGAAGCGTGCTTCGTTGGGGCCCGAAGCGAGAAGCCACCCAAGCCTCAGGGAGGGGGATGGCTGAAGCCGAGGGACGTCGATGTTGAGAAGACATGTGAGCGCCGTGGCGCAAACCTGGGGGTTGGGTGTCTGCTCGCGTTTGTCCTCGACAGTAGACCTGAGGTGTTTCCTGACCTGCTGGATCGTCCGCTAGGTTCAATGATTTGAGACGAAGAGGAGGGAGCTTTGATATAAGGGGAAACTAAATGTAGAAAAAGAAAGCATGTCAGAGTGCTGACGTCCCAGGCGTGCTTCAGTTTCAACCTCAAGCATGGAAGCACGCTAGGCCCGGGGTTTGGTCCTGGAACCTCTGCTCCGGCCTCGAGATGATTTGCTGTTTCTTATTGCAATTCGATAGGGAGCCGGAAAGACGTCATAGTTGGAGAGCGGGCTGTTATTGAAGGCAACGGTGCTTCCACTGCCTGAAGTCTGCTTGGACCTCCTCGTACCACGGCAAAAGCAGCCAGGGCAGTCGTCTGCTCAACGAGAGACAAGAAGAATTCGCCAAGAACTCAGAAACAGGCAAAATCTCGGGAAAAGAGACAGTTCCAAATTGGGGATGCATTGCTTCAATGGCGGAAGACAGCTTGCACCGGTGACGCTAGGTACGGGCTGTTGGCCAAGCTCCCGTCCTCGACCTCCTCGACCCACCTTGTACCAAGCCTTATCTTATCGCCATGTGATCTCGCGTTGGCCGTTGGACCACGATGCATCAACCCGCCCGAAGCATGTCCTCGAGGGACGACAGCTGCGCACCCCCCGCCTCTCCAGACACATCAGCCGTGCCCATCGCGACAATGGCACCCCAGAAGCCCAGCTCCGAGCTGCCGAGCAGCCCGGATGCTGCGCACCCCCCGACAACACCGGCCGCCGCGCCCGAGGCCGCCGCCGCATCCAAGGAACCGCCCCCTGAGAAGCCCGCCGACGTGCGCCGCAGGACAAAGGTCGTGCTGTCCTTCTGGGCGGTGGTTCTCTTCCTAGGCCTGCCCGTATGGTGGATCACAACATCGATATATAGAGCGCCGCTACCAGTGGGGGAGATGCTGGACTGGGCTGATGGCAAGGTAACACGATCCCACCCCTCCCTCTGCCTCCCAGTACTGACAGCTTCCCCTCGCAGGCCTGTCGACCCGTCTTCCCGCTCCAGATCGCCATCGAGGCCGACTCCCTACCCCATCAAGAGGCCCAGACCCTGGTGCGTCTGACACAGACTGCCCTCGACGACCTTAATGACTTCCCTGGGCACCACCTACGTCTCCAGCTTGCACCCCCACAGCCCCAAAGATCCGACGACTCCAACCCAGCTCTGACTGTTCGTCTGACTCCCGGCGATGGCACCGCCGCGCTTCTCGACCCTCACTCGCCCGTCCTGGGAATCACCTACCCGGCCGCGGCCGCCTCACCCGCCGATCTCGCCAACTACATCGCCGCAGAGCTGCGCTCCACTTATGCCGAGGAGCGCGCCATCATCTCCTATCTCCTGTCCAAGTCTGCCGGCGCCAGTCCCGAGACCAGACCAAAGGGACTCTCCGCCGAGGCCGTTGAATCGCTGGCCAAGCGAACCACGCGCTCGCTGCGTTACGCCCCGACCTACCACCTCTCCTTCTCGCTCTTCACCAGCGGTGCCGTTCCCAACACCTGGGATGTCGAGGCCGCCATTCAAAACTACATGAAGCCAGTGCTCGACGTGCTCAGCCCGATCCACAACTTCACAATCGACTCGCAGGTGCAGCTCTTTGCTACCCCGGGCGCCCAGGCAGATGTCCTGGGCAAGGACGACCTTTCCTCCTTCATCAACGCCGCCGAGTGGCCCCTGTCGCCCTCCATTGGCGGAGCCCCCACCATCAACTTCCTGCTCTTCGTCGGCAACCAAACAGTCGGCTCAGAGTCGGGCGCCGACACATCACAGTCCTGGCTCATCCCTCAGTGGGGCACCGTCTATCTGCAGTCCCTGCCGCCCAGCGTCTCGCACGTCTCCGGCGCTGACCTCAAGCAACCCATGCTCACTTTTGCTGGCCACCTGCTCTCGCTCCTCGGCACCCCTCAGACGGGCTCACTACCCCTGCGTCTCTCAACCCTCACCCGCATCCGCTCCGCCGACCTTCTCCTCCGCGCGTCATCAACCCTCGGCTCGCTCGCCCGCCTTTCCAACTCTCTCACCTCCATCTCCATCCCCAGGAGCGTCGCCGACGGCGTCAGTAAGACCATGCAACACCTCGAGCTGGCATGCTCTAGCCTCGGTGGTCTTGACGGCCTGGAACACGCTCGTATCGCAGAGGCCGAGGCAGAGCGCGCCTTCTTCGAGAAGAGCATGGTCGGCCAGCTTTACTTCCCCGACGAGCACAAGATTGCTGTCTACTTGCCCCTGCTGGGGCCCATCGGCGTGCCCCTGGTAATGGGGCTGCTCAATGAGCTCAAGGCCTGGCGGAAGCGGAGGCAAGAGCGGGCCGCGGCGCAGGCCGAGAAGAAGGATCTCTAGGTATTTTAGGCAGACATGAAATGAAAGTTAAACCCGAGATGATACGAGCAAGCCTCTTCAATCCGTCCCGCGCCGGGCGTCGCAAGTCGCAAAAAGCGCCCCTTTCCTGGTGCAGTGACGTATACCCCGGCACGGCCGGGTGATCACCTCCGTTCCTGCGTCACCCAAGGAAGCTCTTATCCTTATCGCCCTCCCGCTCCCGCCGCCGCCTTGGCACCCTCCATGACAATGAACCCGAGTCCTCGTCCCCGTCCCCGACTCTTGTGCTGTCTCCCCATTTGCTTCTCTGAACGCAGCATCAGCAACCGCACGCAGCGTGACAACAGAAATCAACCGAGCCGCGAAGCTTTCGCGCGCCGGGCCTGGCCTGCTCCTCCCGACCCCGACCGACATGCCGATCACAAAATGCTCCCCGACCCCACGCTGACGTTCACGCTCCCGAGCGTCCACGACGACACGGTGCTCGACTGCCGCGTCTTCCACCCGTACTCGCTCAGCCCGTCGCCAAGCGCGCCGCCGTGGAAGAGACACGCGGCTATTGTGGCGCATCCGTACGCGCCCATGGGTGGTTGCTACGATGACCCTGTCGTGGACACAATCGGCGAGGCCTTGCTGCGGGCTGGGTTCCTCATCGCCACTTTCAACTTTAGGTATGCGCAGGTGTCGCCATGAGCTTCTGTTCCTGAACTGATGAACTGTTTCCCAGGGGCGCCTCCAAGTCGGCAGGGAAGACGTCCTGGACCAGTCGACCAGAGCAGGGCGATTACATGTCACTGGTGGGCTTCATGGTGTACTATGTGCACTACCTCGACCCCTACGGACTCGTCAACCGCGGCGCCACCGGGCTTGTGCCCCCCGAAGACCCCAACACCCCGATCTTCCTCTCAGCCGGATACTCGTACGGCGCGATAGTCACTTCTCGACTGCCACCACTGGACCACATACTGTCGCAGTTTGAAGGGCCGGTTGAGTCTTCAGCGGCGGCCGAGATCAGGCTACGCGCGCAGCACCTAGCGGAGCAGCAGAATACGTGGTTATCGCAGGCACGAGCGTCGCGGACCCTGGCACCTCAAACGCCCCGGAGCATGAGGGTCGGCGGCGATGAGGGCGAGCAGAGACGAAGTAGCGATATGCGCAGGCCACACTCGCCACACACCGAGGACAAGTTGCGGCGGGGAGTGAGCGACTTGCTGGCCAAGACGCGACACAGGAGAAGCTCTAGCCATAGAAGAAGCAAGAGCGGACAGCACCGACTTGAGGAGATCCAACAGGTACCACAAAAAGCCGAGCAGCAGACGCCCCAGCCGCAGAAGCTCGAGCCTGTTCCGAACCTCGTGAAGCTGCGGCCGGCATACCTTTTGGTATCAGCGCCGCAAGGGGCTTTCAATCACCTTCTCACGTTATCGTTCTTCCACAACCCAGGTTCGACCATCTTCTCGCGAGGCAAGCCACAGGGCACCGATGGAGAGATGGCGGAGGAGGAGGCGGCGGCGACGGATCTGGAAGCGGCTGAGACGAAGCTCGTACGGAACACAACGTTGGCGGTCTATGGCGACCGCGACGTGTTTGGTTCGGCGAGTAAGAACCGGGCGTGGACACGGCGATTGCAGGACATGGAGAAATCGCAATTCCGTTCGGTCGAGGTGCATGGCGCGGGGCACTTTTACACAGAGGATAGAACGCTCCATGTGTTGCAGGAGGCGGTGACGACGTTTGCGACTGGGCTGCTTGGACATATCGACGGCGCGAAGTAAGTGGGCAGCACTTACAAGTAGGTACGATGGGGCGACAATGCCCTTCTAATAATGACTTGATGACTTTCTGGACGAGCCGGAAATAGTCGTGATGATCTTTGGGTTTCCTGAGTCAGAAAGACCGTATTTGCTCACGCGACTTGAATCTGCCCCCAGGAACGACACGAATCCCATCTGCGAGGCGTAAGACTAGGCGAGTCAGGCGTGAAACCGCTCGTTTCTCGACTGCCGTCATCGGATCGAAGTGTCCGCGGGAGGCTGGGTCCGGCGTTGAGTTGACTCGTGTGGATTGATTCGAGGGGGAGGAACGGGCGGAGCTGACGCTGTCGGTGTAAAGAGGGCGGATGTTCGGGCATTAGGATGGGATGAGAGAAGGATCTTCGGAGCAAGTCTAGCGGCGCGCGAGGGGTTCGCGTTGAACGAACCGAGCGGGCAGTGAAAAGGGAATTAAAGTGAATGGGGGAATCGAGGTGATGTGATTGTGTGTCGCAGCACGGGCCATGAGATGCTGTTTTCGGAGTTGGAGAGGCGGATGAGAGGCGGCAGAGTCCAGTCTAAGAAACTATGTGTTGAGACTTGGACGATGCCGGAGAGCCGTGGGCAGTGGATGAGGGGAGCTTCTTGAGGAGCTGAAGGCCAGGGCTGGAGATATTTCTCCGAGGTTTGAGCCGGTCGTAGATGGTCCAGGATGGATGAAAGAAGGCCGACTCTTTGCGTTTTGCATCTGGAGGTGAAGTTGGAGACCTGGAGCAGGAGAGGGTGTGGTGGCTGTCCGAGTCATTGGCCGCCCAAGCAGGTCGCGTCCGGCCGCGGCGATGAGAAAGGCGCGCGAGCCTCTCAGTCCCGTGGGGTAGCAAAGGCGGGTAGCACGAGGTCACGGTGCTGACTCTGCAGTCTCAGGTCATCTGCCCTGCGTCTTAGCGAGACACTTGGTGAATTGAGGGGGGGCGGGGTTGAGGTGGTCCCAGCCTGGGGTGGGGATCTGGGGCCCCCGATTCGCCCGTGTCCCGGGAGCCGGCTGTCAGCCGACCCCCTTCAGCGCCTTGGTTTCCTGCACGCTGCAGTCCCTTCCTTCCGTGTTCCCCCACAAACTTGAAGTACAGGCGTGGGGATTCCAGGTTTCCCCGTGATTCTCGACTGGGGCATTTGTCTTCGTGATCTGAAGAATCTCTTGTCCGACGGATCCGACTCTCGACTCGCTCGACTCGACTCGACCTGTCTGGCCTCGATTTTCGCCTGACAGAACTGTGCAGCTTCATTGCGACGAACGACAGAGAAGCCAACCCTTGGTACACCCCACGCGCATCTCGCTGCAACCCTCCGTCATAACGTTCAAGGGTGCGCCTGTCAGGCACTGCCAGCGACAAGACATCTTCACCGCCGATCGCGACCTGGAACCGCAGCACCCGATCCCTCCCCGATCCCGTGTCCACGCCCGCCAGCCGCTGCTTCCCGCAGCGCAGCACGACCCAACAAGACCCGACATATCCTGGGCTGAGCTCATCCTTTCCAGGTTCTCTCTCACACATCCTCAACCATCCCTATTCCTCTTTGCCTTCATACTTCCCTTCCTCCCTCCCTTACAAAGGTCCCTCCAGCCTCCACGACGCCTTCAGAACCACTTCCGGCCCGAAACACCCACCCACCCCCCGTAACACCCCACGTGCAGCCAAGTCCGCAAGCACATGCCCCAGCCTGGCGCCGGCCCCACGACACGACCGCTTCCCTAAACGGACGGCATGGGCCTGGAACACATCTGCCCGCCCCTCCGACTCTGATCTTACAACGTCGTCCCTCGACTTTCCAGCGGCCCAGTCTCGTCTGTTGAGTCCTCTAGCATCTCTCCAAGCCACTTAACCGGCTACCTGCGCCGAGGACGAGAAAGACGACAGGGCTCCCGGCCACCACCACCATGGCCGACGTCATTCTTAATCCCGGCCATCGCGCATCCGTTGTGCGCCTGAAGAAGCCACCCGCACCCAGCCAAACCGCCTCTGCACCCGCAACATTGAGGCATCACCAGAAGCCGCCCTGCGCAAAACCCGTCCAGAATCCTGCCGTTGGCGCCCTCTCGCGCGCCGTCAAGTCGGCAAACTCCTTCGTACTCTCCCTGCGCGATGGCCTGACGGACCAAGAGCGCGAACACCAGCGCAAGGTCGAGGAGCGCCGCCTAGTCTTGTGCCTTCATATGCAGAATGTAAGCCCGCTTCCCATCCCTCCGTGAGACATGCGCTGACTTGACTCCCGACAGGCCGAAACTAGAAAGCAGTGGCAAGATGCTGCCGAAGAGCTCGACTCCCTCGAGGGAAACGAACAGTGGAAACTCGACTCCTCCACTGGCGACTACAACCCCGAACTTCTCGAAATACGCCTCAAGGAACTCGACGAGGCCCGTACAAACTGCGACATCAACTCCATGATGCATCTCGTCCGCACCTCCTTGTCCCGAGACCTTGGCGGCATGGACAACGTCGATCTCTACCGACACTCCTACATCGGCACCAAAGACTTGATCGAGCGATACGTCGACTCCGCCCTCAAGACCGTCGATGCCCTTGTCGAAAAGAGCCAATATGCCCTCCCAGACGACGTCAGCCAGCGAGACGTCCTCGAGACTCTGCTCCTGGCCAGGCAGGGCTTCGGCAGAAGCGCCTTGCTCCTGAGCGGCGGTGCCACCTTTGGCATGTCTCACATTGGCGTTTTAAAGGCCCTGTTCGACGTGAATCTACTGCCACGCATCATTTCCGGCGCCTCCGCTGGCTCCATCGTCTGCGCTGTTATCTGCACAAGAACCGACGAGGAGATTCCAGACCTCATCAAAGAGTTCCCCTACGGTGACCTGTCCGTCTTCGACCCAGTCGACAGGGCGGATGGCGTTTTCGACCACCTACGGCGCCTTCTTACCGAGGGAAGCTGGTCCGACATCCAAAACCTAACGCGCGTCATGCGCGGCCTCCTCGGCGACATGACCTTCCAAGAGGCCTACAACCGGACCCGACGCATTCTCAATATCTGCGTATCAACGGAATCCATCTACGAGCTTCCCCGGTTGCTCAACTACATCACTGCCCCCAACGTCATGATTTGGTCCGCCGTGGCCGCCTCGTGTTCGGTGCCTCTTGTCTTCACAGCCGCACAGCTGCTGGTCAAGGTGCCTGATACAGGCGAGCACATGCCCTGGAACCCGACGCCGCAAAGATGGATTGACGGATCCGTGGACAATGACTTACCCATGACCCGTCTGGCCGAGATGTTCAATGTCAACCACTTCATCGTCTCGCAGGTCAACCCCCACGTCGTTCCCTTCCTGGCCAAGGACGACCACCTGAATCCCGACACCTACCACGAGCGCAAGGCCAAAGCCTCTGAGGCCAAGAGCGACTCGGACTGGGTCTATACCATCACCGCTCTGGCGAGAGATGAGGCCCTGCACCGACTGCACTTCCTCGCAGAGATGGGCGTGTTCCCAAACCTGGCCACCAAGTTGCGCAGCGTCCTGAGCCAGAAATATTCAGGCGACATCAACATCCTGCCTGAAGTTAGCATCAATGACCTGCCCAAGCTTCTGAGTAACCCGACCCGCGACTTTATGATGAAGTCATGCCTGACGGGCGAGCGGGCGACATGGCCAAAGCTGAGCCGCATCCGAGACCGCTGCGCCATCGAACTCGGCCTCGACCGAGCCGTACACCGACTCCGGGCCCGCGTCGTCTTCTCCGCCAGCCAAGTGGACCTCCGACGTCTCGCCACGGGAATCATGATCCCGTCGCCGTATCCCAAGTCATCAAAGACCGCCGGCCAGTCCAAGCCCGAGAATCAGGCACTCTCACTAGACACCGGATCGCTAAAGAGCAGGATGCGCAGGTCTTCCGGCAGCAGTATACAGCTCTTGACTCACTACCGGCGGCTCATGCTGGAAAATGTCCTGACTGACGAGGAGACGGAGGAAGAAGAACGATTTTCTACGCGCGCAAAGCACGGGCAGGGCGGCACGTCGCCTGTCCTGGTGCGCAAGCCGCGGTTGAAGAGGTCTGCTAAAAGCCAGAGCCACTTCGCGCCGACCTACTTGCCCAGGAGCCCCATGGCCCTCTCACCAGCAACGGAGCGCAAGGAGTTTGACTTTTCAAAGCCCCCTACCCCGCCAGAGACTATCGTCTCCCCGCGAACGACAACATTTGCATTCGTGGCACAGCGGGCGGCGGCGGCCTTTGCCCCGTCGATCCACCTACAGCCTAGCGAGCCAACCTCTGTGGACAGTGCACTCTCCCCAAGGGATGACCTCGAGACGTCCGAGAGACAATCATACTCTTCGGACGGCGACTTTGACTCCCGGACGGACGACTCGGCTTCCGAGACGGATCCCTACGACTCGATTCATCTCAAGGTGCAAGGCCGCCGGTTGCGTTCGCAAAACCCAGAAGCCTGACCGCGGCCAAGCTGCCGAGAAGCAGACTGAGGGTCTTTGGGATTGACTTGTGGACGCGGGGGTGAGCTCGTCGTCCGAAGAGGGAAATAGCAGCGACAATAAGACGGAGAAGGCGACTGAAGACGATGTCACGCGGTCTGCGTGGATGAGTTGGGATTAAGAGCACACTGTACATGGGCGTTGCATCTGCACTTTGGAATAGCATGGACGGAGTTTTTGGATGAGGACTGGTGGCTACACTTGATATTGATAGCATGGATGACTGGACGACGCATGAGAGGGATATCAGGTAGACAGACCGGAGGTCAGGCTAGGGACCTGCAATCTATCCTGTCATGACCATAACCTTGTTCAGTGTTGGTTTACGGGAAGGCACAAGTTTGATGGAAGGAAACAGCAGCAAGGCATGTTGACGGGCTACCTCGGGGAGTTCTCTCGCGTGAGTGGCCGATGAGCTCCGGAACCCACCGGCATACGGGGGTGATTCCATGCCGGAGCCGTGTCTCCCTCCGGGGGTTTCGGTGCCCGTACCGGCACTACAAAGACGAAAACTTCTGCCTCCTTCACGATCTTTCTCGAATTCGTCACCTACACACAAAGGATCTTCCTCCAGACCAAACAACAGTCCAGCTTCCTCCCAGCCTTCCATCCCACCACACAAACAAACACTCCTCCTCCATCTGAGCAGCAAATCAACATCCTCCCACCCTTCCATCCCATTACCCAAACAAACGCTCGACGCTCGATACGAATCAACCGTAACCATGTCTGAAGGTCCCGGAAACGCCATCGCCCTATCCCTCTGCATCATGTCCGCCATTCTCGTTCTGAGCTGGGTTGTGTACGTTCCTTCCGAATTCTTCCATCCCAAGAAAGGCAGTTGCTAATGCCGAGTATATAGCTGGGGCACGTACTACATCGTCGTTCTCTGGGGCCCTGGGCGCCGCCAGAGGGCTGAGGAGCGCCGCGCGGAGAGGCACCGCGACGGTATCCCCATTTTTGAGATGGAGCCTCGTGGTGGCCAGACTGCCCGCGAGAGGCAGGCTTAGGCGGCCTAGGCTCTTGCCAACAACCGAACGCCGGCGCATCCGCCAGGTCGTCTAAGCATGTGACGCGGAGAGTCTTTCGGGGCTGAAAACCTGTAAGTTTGTTCCGATCTTGTACTTCTTGCCGAGTATAGAGCTGACTTGAAAAGGATACTTGATAAACCCCGGTAGATACCCAAAGTTGGTAGGAGGCTTGAGGTGATTCAGTTGCGATTTCGGCAGAGGCAGAGGCAGGGGTGAAACGGTGATACAATGCACAATTTCGGCCCTTTACAGAGCTTTCGTGGTAATATGTCTGTGTAATGCTATTCTTACCTCTGTTCGGCTTTGAACGTCTAAGGTTGCCTGTGATGGGCGTCTCAGGATGGCAGCTCACTGATACCGTGGACGAATTGAGAATCGAAAGTTTGCTCACGATCCCAGGAGAAACATCGTAAAGAGTCTTCAAAATAGGTGATCGTTGGCCATTTTCCCATCGTCAACCATGCGAGATCGACTCGAGTGCCCTGGGAAAGAGTGTGGTTCAAATGTATGTCATCGACATCCAGTCGCTTTGGTACCGGGCTGTCTCGGTGAGCGCCAGACGGCCTGTCATGATCCTCCCTATTCTGTCCATCCATTCTTACCGCCTTGCTGCAATCTGGCCAGCTTCCATCGTGGTGGATGGGCGCGTTGACGCGCTCTGACCATGCAACGTCTGGACGTGTGCCTTCCACAACCAACTCGTCACCCACCACGCAAACACGGCAACCCTTATAGCTGGGGGTCATTCCATCCCTCCCATCAACGCCCCTACCGGTTGGCAGAGTGGTATAAAATCCAAGCTACTATGGGACCCTCCCATCCGACGCCGGTAGGGGGTTCGAATCCCGACACCTCCACACTAGTAAAACTACACGCCTGTTTGCTGACCCTCCGGCGTCCTTCACAAAGGGGGAGTCCGGAGGGTGTCTTTTTGACTTTTTGCTGTATAGATTTTGGATTTTGCATGAAGATTGGGATGCAATCGCAGGTGCACGTCTTGCAGGATTGAGTAAGGGTTGCGCAGGGCAAACCCGCCATTTTGCCTGACACGCAAGAAGAACGCGATGCATCACGGTCCTCCCTCAGGGAGCTGTGGACCTATCAACCACGCGGCAGCACCCAACAACCATCACCAAGCTGTACATCTTTTGCAGTTGCACGAGCCTTACACTGACCAAGACCCAGCCAGACCCAGGCCTAATGCACCCAGAGTCCCTCTGGTCTAGAACTTTAGTAAAGTGGATTGGTGTTGCAAGATCGGCCTGGGTCACATGCAGTCAAGACGTCGACTGGCTGCCGCGCAAGAGCCCCTTTTTGAAGCCTCCAACAAGGTGGAGTCTCCTCAAGTCAATCACCAAAGTTTGACGGCCTGGGCTGCACGAGCTGTGCAATGAGTGTAGATCTCGGTGCTGCCTTGGCATCGTCTTCGGCCTCGGTCGGCTCCGTGGACATCGGCAGTGTGACTTCTGGCTCGGCGCCGAGGTGGATTACCTCCATCAGTTACTTCGAAGTACTCTAGCTGACCTAGAAAGTGAGACGAGGGGTGCAATGGCCCATTGCGACGGGTCCCGGAGACTTGACTCCTTGGATGACCCAAGGAAAGCAACGTTTCCTCGACCAAGCCCTCGCCATGTAACGCTGGCCCATCCCCAAAGCCCAGAAGATCGAAAATCTGGGTCCCGGAGTTTTGGAGAATCGCAAATCTTGCCCCGAGTAGCGTATGCCATCAGGTTCCTGGCCGTCAACACAGCCCGTCCATCGACACAGCTAGACAGAGGCGGTATGCAATATTCGCACCGAGGATGTTAGATTCACAAGGCCCTGAGTCTTGCAGGGAAAGTTGAGGGAGAAGATGAGCACGGGAGCCCTCCTTTGGACTAGAAAGAATCCCGACTCTCCCCCCTGGGCGGTAGCGTGGTGGCCAGACCTACGAAGGGCTCTCGGTGGAGGTCTTCTTGGCTTTGTAATATTCAAATGTGCACGAGGAGGGTCGAAAATCGGGCTACGGCTGTGGTGCCCAGACATCATCTCACGCAGTCGGCGAGCAACAGGCACGGCGCTGACGAGTCACATTGATCCCATGACCAGAGGACAAGACATTTGGCCATTGAGATCAGGCGGGGAAGTTCTTGGTCCACATCTGGGCCTGGCCAGAGGAGCAAGGGAGGTGGTGGGTGTCGAAAACGCTACGGCGGGACCGAGATGAGGGACGATGAACCTTGGATGGGCGCGAGGCCGTTTGGCCGCTTTCGCAACTCCGACAGGCTGGTGCTGGTAGTTCTCGGCGGCAAACTTGTATCGAAAGTTCGAGGCAAGCAGCATGACGAGGCAATAGCACCATCCCCATCCTTTGAAACTTCTTGGCAAGGGTCGTCTGCAGGTTCTGGAAGTCGTGAGCAGCCTGTTTATGACATCAGTGAGGCAATGAAG
This sequence comes from Plectosphaerella plurivora, assembly GCA_020726575.1. Classification (NCBI taxonomy): domain Eukaryota; kingdom Fungi; phylum Ascomycota; class Sordariomycetes; order Glomerellales; family Plectosphaerellaceae; genus Plectosphaerella; species Plectosphaerella plurivora. Next base: position 226,525 of record JAGSXJ010000035.1, read on the forward strand.
ACGCGGATGTCACCTTGATCGGGGCTGCTGACAGGCAAACGCGGAGACGTCTTGGTCGCGGGGCATCTGGGCGATGGATGATTCAGGGCAGAGATCTTGGGGAAACAGGATCAGGAGGGGATCTTTGGGTGGCGGCGGTATGGGATGTCAGGTCTTGGAGTTGGAGGTGAGACGAAGGGGGTGTACTGTGAGCTTCACCCGACTACCGTTCATAACGCTAGCGTGGGGCGGTCCTGTAGGGTTGTACACATCCTGGACACCCTCGACACACCGGGCGACGATAGCGGAGATGTTCGAGACGATCCCTCGTGAGGAGGCCTTGGCGTGCTTGAGGCTTCGAGGCCTTTTGCTCGGTGCAGCTGAGGGTAATCGAAGGGATCGGATGCCAAGAAAAGCACCGGGAAAAAAAGTGTGACAAGCCGCCGAGCCTTTGCCCAGTCGGCGGTATTGAAAAGCGCCCGCATCCTGGCGATCTTGACCGGGCTGTGGTCGGTGGTTGTTCGGTGGTCGCGTGTCTTGACCGAGACACCGGGCGGCTCTCGCGACAAGACTGCCAATGGGTTGGCGCATAACAAAAGTTCTTTCGATTCTCCGTTCCTCGGTTCAACGTGACACATTGGTGTCGAGTCTTCTGTCGCTGCTGCTGCTCTGGTCATGATGACCGTTGACATGCGACTTGCCAGTCGCCGCGATATTTCAGGCGACAGGGGTGAAGAGAGCATCGAGATGGGCGTTACGCCACGGAGCAAGTGCCGGCATGCGCGCAGCCGGGGCCGACCGCCATCGGGGGCAAGGATGAGGTCGAGCGGGCGCTGGAGTTGAGGTTGGTGGTCGAGGAGGCGGAACGGATGTCGTTGGGCTCGAGCGGATGACGACGGCCAAGATGGCGCCGATGCGGTCGTCCGCTGAGGGCGGCTCTTGGCGGATCCACAGACCCACTCTCCGGGCAGTCGCGCCTTCCACTGCATCAGAGTTCCTTCCTCCTTGCTGTTTCCTGCCTCGAGCCAACAGTCAGCTATGAATTGCGACGAGCTGTTGATTGGCTGATTTCTACCGTATGAGGCCAGGACGACCGTTCAGATGCAAGTTGCACATGATTTGCAGCCAGCGTTTTGCAGGCAGGCACACATCCTGGGTGGATACCTCGCATCCTTCCCTCCCTCTTGCCATCATGCGTCTCTGACGTCGCTGGACACGGCTGACGATCTGGATTTCTGATTTTTTCACTACTGTATCGATTTTTTTTCTCTCATGAGAATCTGGTAGGTGTTCAATGTCTGTCTCCAGATTGCTGTGACTAACAAACCCAGCGTCTCCGTGCCCATATCCCGCTTTGGTCTACTTCAGTTCCGACGTCGACGACCGCCGACCTCGACTTGACCTCGCTCAGCCGCCCATGTGAGCCGCAGATCTCTCTTACCGCCGCTCCACTCAGCACTTCATACCCCGGCACTCGCCCCTGTTTTTCCTCTGCGCCCAGACACACCTCAAGATGGCCTTCGACCTTTCATTCGCAACAAGGGATTCCCATGACGTCTGCCTACAACGCCGTGCCGTCGCCGGGCCTGTCTTGGCGGGCGAGCGAGAGCCGTGCCGCAACCTTACCCTCACCTCCGCTCCACCGGAGAAACCCTGGCCAAGCTGCCCTTAGTACTCGGGTGTGCCGCTGCCTCGCCGCTACTCGGTCCGGGGCCAAGTCCAGTAAGCTGTGAAGAGCCTAGAGTCTGGCTGGTCTGCCCTCGGCGAAGGCGAAGGAGCTTATTGCCAGTTCTCATCTGACACAGTCTCAGAGTCATACCACGAATCGACCACAGCGAGGTCTTGTCACGACATCTAACCTCCAAAGGTCTGCCTCTGTGCTTGGCATCACAACTCGCGGCCACCTCTTTTGTCAGACCTTGCAGACCGTCTGATCAGAAAATACTCCACTTCTCTGCCCGTTGGCACCTCGCTGAGGCCGATGTCCAGAAAGACTGGAGACTCCAAGACCTCCCTGCAGGTTTGTTCGATGGGGGCGTCATCTGAGAGGTCTCGGCGCCATGTTTCCACTCTTCCCTCACCTCGCTCAACTTCTCGCTATACCCAGAACACCACCGTTTTCATGGCGGCAATGTCGTCACACCAACCAACGAACCCCCCTCTGGCCCAACCCCCTTGAGTTTCCCTTACTTTCCGCTCCCAAGAGCCCACCACACGTCCACCCACACAACCCAAAGTCCTGTCCTCGCCTCTTGGCTTGCCGCCCCGCCCCTGGGGAACACCACGCGGTCCACTTCCCCATGCTCCCATGCTCCACCAGACTTGGTTACTTTCGGGGTCGTCGCCGCCGTCGTACGGCCGGCCGGCCACCCCTGTACCATATCTCGCCAAAGGAGAAGAGGTAAACTTCTTTAAAAGTCCCCTATCCCTCCTCTTGCTGCCCATCGACTTTTACCCTTCTCTCCTCATCCCACTTTACTCTTGCTGGGCCTTCTTGGACGGTCCTCTCCCCCCCACTTCCCCAGACCTCACTTATACTCAGCCCCTCTGATCATCCCTTTGGATCACCCCCTCCCTCACCATGCCTCCCCCACGGGTTGACGATGAGGCTCCGCACACGGATATTACAAACGACCACCCGCGCAACAACATTACTGGTGACGCCAGCAGCAGCAGGAGCAGCAGCAGCGTCACGCACAATGCCGGCACCGCCCCAACTGTGAACGAAAAGGGCGGCTTCCATGATGATCGCCTCCACGATGATCACCGTCCCAAAACTCTTGGCACCATGCTCGCCAACCCTCTTGCCGGCCTCACTGAGCAAGAGCTGCTCGCCGATGTCGACCTGTTTCTCGAGGAGAGGGGCCTTCAGGCGCACCGCGAAGCTTTCCAAAAGGGTGCCCTTGTCGCCCAGGTTCAGAACCAGCCCGGTGGCTTTGAGAACATCGCCATGCTGCCCGAGGAGGAGAAGGATGTTCTCCGCAGGGAGCAGACACACCGTTGGAGCCAGCCCTTCATGCTGTACTTCCTCTGCACTCTCTGTGCCGGCTCCGCCATTGTTCAGGGCATGGACCAGTCAGCCGTCAACGGCGCTCAGTACTTCTACTTCCGAGAGTTTGGTATCGCAGAAGACGAAGTGGAAATCCGAGGTCTCCTGAACGGTGCTCCTTATCTCTGCTCTGCCGTCATCGGCTGCTGGACCAATCCCATCTTGAACCACTTCCTCGGTCGCCGCGGCACAATCTTCCTCAGCTGCGGCATGTCTGTCATCACCGGCATCTGGATGGCCGCCGCCGACACCTGGGTCAACCTGCTGCTTGCCCGACTCGCTCTCGGCTTCGCCATCGGCGCCAAGTCCTCCACAACCCCCGTGTACTCGGCCGAGTCTACCCCCAAGAGCATTCGCGGCGCCCTCACCATGATGTGGCAAATGTGGACTGCCTTTGGTATCGCTCTTGGCACCATTGTCGGTGTTGCTTTTGCCAACGTCACAATCTTCGGAGAGGACACCCAGTGGCGCTGGATCATGGCCTCTACCTCGGTCCCTCCCCTGATCGTCATGCTCCAGGTCTATTTCTGCCCCGAGTCTCCCCGCTGGTACATGGAAAAGGGTCGCTACGAGGACGCCTTCAAGTCCGTCTGTCGCCTGCGTTTCACCAACGTCCAGGCTGCCCGCGACATGTACTACGCCTACAAGCTCCTCCAGATTGAGGCTGCCGAACGCGAGGGCCACAAGTGGACCGACTTCTTCACCGTGCGCCGAAACAGGCGTGCTGCGCAGTCGTCATGGTTTGTCATGTTCATGCAACAGGTAAGTCATAGAGTCGCCCATTCCTACATTCTCTTCTCCAGCATCGGGGCTAACACATGATATTCAGTTCTGCGGTGTAAACGTCATCGTGTACTACTCGATGCTCATGTTCGAGCAGGCTGGCTACTCGCGTGACCAGGCGCTTCTGGCGACCATGGGCATGGGTCTCGTCAACTGGCTGTTTGCTATTCCTGCCGTCTACACGATCGACACCTTCGGTCGTCGGAACCTTCTTCTCACCACCTTCCCATGCATGTCTGCCTGCCTCTTCTTCACTGGCTTCTGCTTCCTGATCACGGACGACAACATTCGACCTCCCCTCATTATCTCGGGCGTCTTCGTTTTCATGGCCTTTTACTCGCCTGGAGCGGGTCCCGTTCCCTTCACCTACTCGGCCGAGGCTTTCCCGCTTCACTACCGTGACATTGGCATGTGCAGGTACGTTTTGGACTTCCCCTGAGGAATGCTGGGACTAGACTGACTGGATGTATAGCGCGACTGCGGTGACCTGGGGTTTCAACTTCATCATCTCCTTCACCTGGCCCATGATGGAGAAAGATTTCGGAAACACGGGAGCTTTCAGCTGGTATGCGACGTGGAACCTCATAGGATGGGTTACAGCATACTTCTTCCTCCCTGAAACAAAGAACCTCACGCTCGAGGAGCTGGACGCCGTCTTTAGCGTCCGCAACCGCGACCACGCCCGCTACTACCTCCTGAGGTTCCCCTATTTCATCAAGAAGAAAATCCTCAGGCAAGACGTTGCGCCCATGGCCCCCTTGTACAGCATCGACGACTCGTACGCGAACGAAAAGGCACACAAGCCTGCCCCGATGACCTCGCACAATGAGGGAGCAATTGTTGGCGGAGCTACCGGAGGAGCTGTTGGAGGAGCCGCTGGTGGTTCAAGCGGAGGCGGCGCTTAGGGAAACATGTGAGTGCGCCAGTCTGACATGTCAGGCATACTCCTGATTAAGCAGTTGATGGAGTCTTGTGTGCCAGCTTCTGGCTTGCTGTAGGAGATGATTTTTCCTCGAACGTGTACTTGCTTGTTAATGCGCCGCGGCGGAAGATACCTCATGTGTTGGAGAAGAATGTTGGTCTCTTAATCGTTGAATTAATGAACACTTTACCGTCTACACATCTGCCTACGTGGGACTTCAACTGCGGTTGTAGATGATATGCCGGTCGACTGTAAGATACACGCTTATGAAGTTATATCTGGATTTGTATCAAGTTAAGGTCGATTTCAAGGGGGACAAACGACTCGCAAGTGACGACACGTGACAAACAGCAAGACGTCAGGCGGAGGGAGACAGGTCGTCTACCCATTGTGTATCCCACGGATTCAAATTATGCCGGACAGCTAGTCAGGTCTATGTGGACAACTGTTCCTGCGTTGTGGACCTGGCCCGAATTGATCTTGCAGGCAGTCGCGCATAGATCCTACCATTCATCAGCGACACTTAGCAGCTCCCAACCGGACCACCAGGGACCCTGCGAGACATGTCAATTTTGTTCAAACAACACCAACAAGGGAACTCACTCATAGGACGTCGGAATAGGCCAGTAAAGGTTAGCAGCCAGACCAGGGTCGCTCAGGCTGTAAGCACCGGGGAAGCTCAGCAGACCAGCGGGCTTGTATGAGCCAGAGCCTCCGGAGACGTTGATCTGAGCACAGCTCAGGCTACGCAGGTCAGTCAGTACATGTATCCTTCTCAATCTATGTGGGGTAGGACTTACTAGAACTGGGGTGCGCCAGTCGTGTGCAGGCCGATATGCTCCACACGAAGGAGGTACTGTCCATCCTCGAGACATTCAGGGAGGTCAAAGTCGATAGTCTGAGATTCTGCACGCCTGTTAGTCAAACTCATGTGTTTTGGTGATAAGGTATCTCACGCATGGTAGGCCACACAAGACCTGAGGGCGTCACGTCGGGAGCATCCTGCCAGAACTTGAACCAGACAGCACCCTTGCCGTCAAAGTCCGAGGCGCTGACGCCAGCGGGAACGCGGGCGAGATAGGCGATGGCTGGGCCGGGGTGGAAGATGGCCGGGCTGGACGTGACGGCTGGAGAGTGTTAGGGTGACGATCTAGGTCCTGGACGGGAGATACGTACAGACGGTAGCTCCCGCTTGAGCGTTCAGGGTGGTGGCACCATGACCATCGGGGTTGAGCTCGTAGCAGGTCAGGAGCTCCGAGGTGACGTCCTCGACGGGGCCGTGGGTTTCAAAGTTGGCTGTTTGGCGGATGATTTGCCAGTCTGAGGTGCCTTGGCCGTCGATTTCAATCTGGCGGAAGACGTCTGTGTGTATCAGCAATCAAACTTGATAAATTATGCGTATTGGAATGACTTACAGTGGGCAGAGGCGGCAGAGGCCAAAGCCAGGAGGGTAGCAGCAGACTTCATTGCGAATAGGGAGAGATGGTCAGAGAATGTCGAGGACAGATGAATTTGTCGATGATACAACACAATGAGATCTCTCAGTCTCCTAAAAGTACAATCGTTCCCAAACAAACAGACGCCCGGGAAGCGCTCATCTTATACAAGTCGGTCGTCCGCGTCCATCCTCCGCGAATTCCCAATCGGGCAACCCCTCGTTCAGGGGGCACTTCATTTATCACCGACACACACCCATGACCCTTCGCTCTCCTTCATCCGTCTCGGCATTCGTATGGAGACATGCAGCCTACTGCCGCGTGCTGCTTTGCGGGGTAGGTCGAAGAGAAACAAGAAAACTGGTGGGGAGTCTGCTGATGAAGTCGCCTTTGTCGGCCACAGCTTCGTCCGCGATCCCGAGATGCCCTTGTCGCGGGGGGGCCAGTGTCAGACGAGGTAATATATATCCATGGAGGTCGTAAGCCTTGGACATCGTCTCAATTCCGCCGTACTTGTCTTGGTGCGCGGGTGTGTGACCTGTTGCCGAGAAATATTTGTTAATTGACATCCACCTTCCTGCACACACTGAAGTAGACTTACAAGGAAAGTCCGCAATATGCGACATTGACTGACTCGGGTTCTCGCATCGTTTCGTTCGCTCGCGTCATCGGCTTACTGTTGTGCGGCGGCGTTAGCTCTCAGTTGGTGTTTAGTTGTCGATGGCCATTGCGACCAGGTTGCCCACAAGCATCTCGACATCTTCATCTTGGTCGCTGCTCTTGGACCGACACATCGACGGCGACTCGGGCGCCTCCTCGGTGCGCCTCTTGCGAATCGAGAGCCTCTCGGGGGCGTAGTGACCTGCCCTCGCCCATCCTCGGGACATACCCGACTCCAGGTTCAGCCGGCCAGGAGGGGTGGTCGGCACGTGCTGTCGGTCCATGGTCATCCTCCGCTTCTGCCTGCAGTGGTCTTCCAGCGTCTTCGGGGGCTCTTGCTGTTTCTCGATCTCCATCTCATCATCGGCTTGCTCACCCTCGACGGGAACGAGGAACGTCTCGAGCCAGGTGGCCACCATCTCGGGATCAACCGTAGCGATGAAGCGGTCGATGCTGTAGCTGAGGTGTGACTTGCGACCTTGGCGCGAGGTGATTCCGAGAAACTTGCGGTTCGAGTTCTTCCAGGCCCGGCGGGCAGCCACGAGCTTCAGGCACATCTCCATGATGATGCCGGCGGAAATGCGGCCTTTGGCCCACTGAACCTGCTCCGTGACGCCGATGAAGAACTCCTCAGCGTTGGTGGTGTCGAATTTGGCAAGAGCAGCTTGCTCGTAGCTCTTGTCCATGAGGTCGGCGAGGGCCTGCTCAAGCAGGCCCTGGTTGAGGAGGATCAGCTTTCCGTTCTCGTCATATTGTTCGAGAGCGGAGAACAGATCTCCTGCATCCGAGGGCCTGTCCAGCACCCTCTCGACGCTGCCCTCGGTGCCCCAGAGCAGGCCGGCCTTGGGCACGTTGGCCTGGAGGAAGGAGAAGCGGCGCCTTCCGCGGTGGGTGATGGGCTCCTCCACGGAGGTGTTGGTGAGCTTCCTCTTGTTCGGCATGGTACTGAGTCACTTTGTTAACCTCTGATCGTGTGGTGACTGCAGACTGGAGAGGGAAGGATCCAACTTACTTGAGCAGGTCTCTTGCGTCAGGCTTGGGCAGGTATCTTGCGTGAGGCTGTGATGAGTCGTTGCGGAGGTATTGCGGAGGAGTGCTTGCGTCGTGGTAGTTGCTGTATAGTTTTTGGTTATTGCTCAGTTCAGAAGATGAATCAGTTCTTAGGTAAAGTACCATACGATTAGCCCTGCTTGGGAGGATATTCGTTGAACAATGTGAGACTCCAGGCGAGCAACTGGCGATGGAGTTGGAAGCAAGCTTGGTGCTTCTGTTCTGTGGGCAGGAAAAGATCGAGTTGCCCTAGGGCAGAGGAAGAGGGTATTTGGATTTTTCCCTGGTCGCCTGAAAGAGCAGGCGTGGCGGCTTCCCTCCTGTGGTGCCTGCCGTGAGGCCTGGCGTAGGCTGCGGACTTTGGGCTTCACCCGGGGCCAGCGCCCGGCCAGCGACCTCCTTCCGCCCCGAGCCGGAGAGCAGGCACTCCGGCGTGGGCCCATCTTCACCCGCGGGGTAGCACCAATTCAAAAAAAAAAGCTGCCTGACCATAAGGAAGACAGGCAAGGCAGGGCAGGAAGGAGAAAAGGCAGGAACAGAAAAACAACATACCCAAGATCACACTCACTCAAAGACCTTTCAACTGCCATAACACATGATTCTTCGTATGCATACTGAAGCTATGAAAAGGGAGCACGGGTGGGAGGCACATTAGGGCCCGTGTCCTTGACGCCATGGCCTGCCTAGCCTTGCAGGTCTGTCGTCACACAATGTCTATCGATGAAGCCCTTGCTTCAGGGGCCTCGGCCACATAACCGGATTTTCCTTCATATCTCTTAACGCCCTTCTGCCCGTTGCTCCTGGGCACTCTGGCGTCCATCACCTCGCAAACACAAACAGTTCCTCTGCATTTTCCCTTACAGAGTGCCGAGGCCGAGGTGCTCGGGGTCGGCCTTGACGATGCGCAGGGTGTTGGTGTTGCCCATGCCGCCCTTCCAGCCCTGGACGACGACGACGGTGTCGTTCTTGCTCAGGACGCCGAGGCTGACGGCGTTGTTGATGCCCCACTTGATGCGGCGGTCGACATCCTCCTGCCAGTTGACCTTCTCAAAGTCGGGCTTGGACTCGGGGAAGTAGAAGGGGTAGACACCACGGTACAGATGGCTGAAGCGCGAGGTGGGGGCGCTCCTGGTCACCATGAAGATGGGGCAGACGGGGCGGTACTTGGACAGGAGGCGGGCCGACTCGCCAGAGGTGGACAGGACGATGATACCACCGGCGTTGAGGTCGAGGGAGGCACGGACAGCAGCCATGGCGCAGGACTCGACAACGCTGACCGGGCGACGAACCAGAGTGCACATCTCTTCAAAGTGCGAAACGTAGGGGATCGTGTTCTCAGCCTTGAGGCAGGCCTCGTGCATCTCCGAGACGGCCTCGTTGGGGTAGCTGCCCTTGGCGGTCTCACCGGACAGCATGACACAGTCGGCGCCGTCGGTAATGGCGTTGCCAACGTCGCTGATCTCGGCGCGGGTGGGGCGGGGGTTCTTGATCATGGACTCGAGCATCTGGGTGGCGCAGATGACGGGCTTGCCGGCCTGGTTGCACATGGCGATCATCTTCTTCTGGGCAGCGAAGACCTCGGCGGCGGGGATCTCGATACCGAGATCGCCACGGGCGACCATGACACCGTCGGTCTCCTTGAGGATCTCGGCAAAGTTGTTGAGGCCCTGGCGGTTCTCAATCTTGGCGATGATCTGGATGTGCTTGCCCTCCTCGCCGAGGACCTTGCGGATGTCGGTGATGTCCTCACCGCGACGGATAAACGAGGCAAAGACCATGTCGACGTTGTTCTTGACGCCGAACCTCAGGTCGTTCTTGTCCTTCTCGGACAGGGCGGGGAGGTCGACATCAGTGTTGGGCAGGTTGACGCCCTTGCGGGAGGAGATGAAGCCGTTGTTGCGGGCGCGGACCTCGACGGTCTTGTCATCGACGATCTTGATGACCTCGAAGGCGAGGACACCATCGTCGACGTAGATGATGCGGCCAGGCTCGATGACCTTTGTGATGTTCTTGTAGTCGACGTAGCTGAGACGATTGTCAGTCTTGGCGGCGTGGCGGGGGCGGGGGTGGGACGGTACTCACACGTTGTCCGTGTCGCAAGCGGCGGCGTACTTGTCGTCGGTGGTGAAGTTGAGGATCTTGCCGGCGGCGAGGGGCAGGTCGGCGTCGTCCTTGGTCTGACCGGTGCGGATCTCGGGGCCCTTGGTGTCGAGGGCGATGGCGACCTGACGGCCGGGCTGGGCCTTTTCGGCGGCGCGGGCGTTGTCAATGACGGTCTGGTGATACTCGTAGCTGCCGTGCTGTGGGCAAAGTTAGCTGGAGGACAAGACGAAACAAATGAGGTAATGGGGACGTACGGAGAAGTTCATGCGAACAACGTTGAGACCGGCCTTGCGGAGGGCGTTGATGGCCTCAACCGAGTTGGTCTTGGGGCCGATGGTGCAGATGATGGAAGAGCGGCGGTAGTTCTTCTCGGGCTGGTAGGCGGTGTCGAGGTTGGCGAGCCATGAGATCTTGCCGCCGACGGCGAGGTGCTCCTTGGCGGTGGCAGCCATTGTGATGGTGTTTGTTGGGTTGGGAGGGGTGGTGGTGGTGGCGGTGGAAAGCGGCGGTCGGACTTGAGAAGGCCCGCAACAGCTGCTTGGAGGGGGTGATACCTAGGTAGATAAAAGGTACGCAGTAGATGGCGTGGTGATGTGGAAGATGTGAGGAGGGGGAGGAATGGATGGATGCCGTTGGATGGTTGGTGAGTTTTGTTGCGGGAGACGAAGGGAGGAGGGATGCCGGGGCGAGGCTTTTTGTTGCGAGGGGCGGCGGGATGAGAGAAAAAAAAGTAAAACGGTAGGTCGAGACCTGACACGGCGAAGCTGGAAGCTGCCCCTCCTCAATTGGTGTTTTTGCTGGGCAGCGGCTGCCTTGCCTTGCTGCTGGACCCCCGCCGCCGGACAACGGACGGCGGCTCAAGCTTCCAGGTTCCCCTCCATCAGACACGCCAGGTTCAAAGCCCCGCCACCGCTGCAGGGCTCTCAGAAAGTCCCCCACCTCCCTCCCACCTGGCTGTGCTGCCGTCATCTCGTTGCTGCACTGCGGGCGGTGAGGTCCGGATCCCGTTCGTGCATCATCAGTACATCCATGCCAGGATGAGGCGGAAATGGAAACCCCCACCAGAAAGCCCGGGCGGTGCTCCCTCCTGCACGCACGACACGACAAGCCCCAGACACGAACGAACCTGAAGCCATCTTGGCCATTCAGCGTGTCTCAGGGTCCTCCCGCGCTGTTGAGCTCGCTAAATCCAGCCCAAGCCAATCCAGGCTCACCAAGGAGCACTGTCCCGGCCGGCCCGACTGGGTCGTTCTAGCGCGCCAGGTGGGCCGTCGTCCAATGACGTGTCATGGAAATTGGTCCTGCGGCCTATGACAGCCATGATAAAGTCGAATCGCCCACGTCTGGGAACTCCGATCAACGGGGCCAGCCCAGGCAAAAGTTGGCCGCCCGCGCAATTCAAAGATGGCCATTTGCGACTTTGAGGCATTTCACCTCATGTCCCTTTTTTTTCTCATCTGCTGCCGGGGCCGGCCGCCCCTCTCTTTTTCTGGTTGTTTCGTCCCAAGAAATCACGGGCGCTGTCGTCCCTGAATAGAAGTGTCGTGGCCCGGCCCCTCCCCCTGGCGGATGTCGATTAAAGCCTCAAGCTGCGACCTCAACAAACCACGCATCGAGGGTCGAGCACCACCCAGCTTGGAGCTCCATCATTGCTCAGGTCCAACGGGAAGAGGCGCTGTCAAGGCGTGGTGGCACCGATGGAATGCTCGACCCACGCCAGTGACCACACGAATGAATGTGCCTCGATAACGTCGAGGGGTGATCCCCCACCAAGGGAGCTCGGGCCACCTCGAGTCGCCTGAAACCACGTGATTCGGCTTATTCGGGCCTCCAGCTCCCGCGGGGTCCATCCGGGCAGTGGAGCCATCGCACGTGCACTGGATCCATTCGCCGCTCAGGCTGAAACTCCACCGCTTGAAGCTGCTGACTGGTCCAGGCGCTGAAGCTCGCTGGAGGCGGTGGGTGTCTCGTGCCTCGAATCGTGGTCCCTGCAGCAACCCTCAGACAACCACTCGACTCGCCGCTTCGATTTGGTACTGTGCCTGCCATCTTTGATCAGCCCAACTCGAAGCAACAAGAAGCTATCCTTGACGGAGCAAAATCGAGGTCTCGATAACGACGAAACCGCCGTCGCCCGCACCGCCGCCGACACAGACTTACCGCCCGCACGCACCAACGCCACTCCACCGTCGACTTACACAACACAACACACCGACGATCTGCCCACCATGGTACGTCTGCCGCTCCCTTCACCGACAGATGGCCGGGCTTCAGCCGCTTCGCTGGGCCTGTCCCTCTGCCGGTGTTGCTTGCGCCGTCTTAACACGGGCGGTAGCTCCTCAACTTGCTGACTTTTGGGCTCTGGTCGAAGCTGGGCCGCCTAACACACTACGCCGTCGATGCGGTGCTCAGTATGTTGTTCCCGTCCTTTTTTGGTGGTGTTGTCATCGTCGTGTGTTCGCTCTTTGCTGACCTCGCTGCTCTGAATAGTTTCGACTGTCCTCGCCGGGATGAAGCGCTCCACCGGATTGACGTGAGTTGGCCACCCACCCCGATAGCTACTCGATCGTGACGCCTTGTCGCCCATCTGCTGTCCAGCCGACTGACGCATGCCCCTGTGGGAATACCCAGGCCTAGTTTCAAGACCGACCGAGCATCTGGCGAAAATAAGGATATGAACAAGTGGATTGACAAATACCTGGGCGTTGGCGAATGGGTCATGGACCAGTCGGTGGCCATCGCCAGCTCGAGCGGCTGGTTCGAACGCACCAGGTAAATTGGGAAATGTCGGACAGGTCGAGGCCTCGAGAGACCATATCGTGTCTTTCTTGATCTGGGATGGAAGCTCCCATCTTGCTGGCTCAGGCGGCGACTGTCGATTCTCCCCTCAGATTCCATGTCTTGGACTGATCGCGGGGTAGGCCGGGCGATGCCGGCTGGCTCATGGTTGTGTCCATCCTCTCGACTTCGGGTTGCTCTTCGTTTACAATGACGGCGTTATTTGATTTGTCGGGGCTCGTGTGTTCAGCACTCCAACTGCGGTCGATTTCTGCGATCTTATACCCCCCCACGAGGGATTAAAAAGAAAGAAAGAAGGATTTCCAGAGCGTTTTCCCCTCCAAATGTTCCGGCAGTCTGAAGAATGACTGGACCTCGTCACGAGGTGCCCCGACGATTTTCCCGCCCGCCGTGCTCCACTCTCGGGATTATTTTGGGCGAGACTACGATTCCACCAAGTCCATAGCCGAGGTTACCGACATCAGCGCCAAATGTGCAACGCAAACACGGAACGGGCAAGCAATGTGGAATGAGAGAAGTGATGGTTCTCAGAGAAATGGTCGCTTTCATCAAACGCTACATGTCTACACTGCTGGACCAAAAGACACAAATATACTACAGTACATATGCTCCATACTACCGGCGTGAGTCGGACTCCGAGTCGGGATCGTGCTCGGCTAGGAATTCAGGGGGAGGATCGTTACTGCTGCTCTCGCGGCGAAGACCCGGCGGCGACTGTTTCCTCGTCGCATCAGGAGATGGCTCGTCCTGCTCGTCATGGGAGTCGTGGGCTCCAAGCAGATCCAGAGGAACCTCGTTGTCGCTCTCTGACGGCGGGTAGTCAGGCTTGTGCTTGCTCTCGCTGTCACTCCTGGAAGGAGGAAAGCCAACTTTGCTGTCGTCCTCGTCGGCCTCCAGAACCACAGATGACTTCCCGCTCTCGTGCCGTTTCGGCTTTCCCCCTTCCTCCACTGTCCGTGAGTCTTGCGATTCCAGCACCTGTGTAGCATCGATGCCCAGGCTTCGCCGCAGCACGCTCTCGGCCTCCTGGAATGCTTCGAGCTCTGCACCCACGGCACAAATGAGGAGGTTCCAGTTATTCTCCTCGGCCTCTTTGAGATGGGTATCGAGCTTCTGGATCACCTCTTCCATGTGTGAAAGCTGTGCCTCCATGATCTCACCGGGGGGTGGCGTTCCGTCCCTGCTCTTCCCCTTGGTGCCGCCGTTCATCAGTCCGCGGAGGCCGGCCTCGAAGTCGCTCACGAGCTTGATAGACCTCTGCCAAAGCTCCGAGCCTCCTTCGAGGGCCTCCCGTTCCTTGTTGACCTGCTTCTTGCGTGCTTCGAGGATGCGCAGCTCTCCCTCCCACCATTCGACAGCCATCTCCACCGTCCGCCGCTCAGGGATCAACTGTAGGAAGTCCTCCCCAGTCATAAAGTCGGGTTGGGATGACACGCCACTTTGATCATCCCGGAGGTCCTGAGCCAACGCCTCCATATCCAGAGGCTCGATGCGTGGGCGTCGGACAAGCGCATCCAGCTGGCCTCCCACCTCACGCAGCGCACCCTTATACCCGCTGAGACCCGCCTCCCGACGGTTTGTCACGTCTTCCATCTTCCGCCCAAGCCAACGCCGTCGGTTCTTCATGCCCACCAGCTTCTCCTCCATCTCTCGAATTTCTGCGTCAAGGGCATCGTGCTGGGTGGTAAGGTCCCTCAGCTCCCTAGCAAGAGGCTCTTCACTTTCATCTGACAGCACTTCCAGCTCGTTCGAGATGCCCTCTTGCCTCGCCACCAGTTTCCTGATTTGCGCAAGGGCCTTTCTTCGTTCGGTAATGGCCGTAGTGAGGTGCGAGTCTTCCTCGTACTTGATGTCTGTGAGCGCCGATATGGCCTTACTCAGTCCGCTCCGGGCTGCCCGCAGGCCTCGAGGCCTCTGGGGTCTTGGCTGGCGAATCGGTATGACATTCCCCCTAGCATTAGCACGAGGTGGGTTGTCAAGTGTGGCCGTCATGCGTGATCTTGACGAAACCGCCGAGTAAAATGTTGCCGTCGGAGTGCTGCTGCCGTCATCGCTAAAGGCATCAAAATCACTGGGTGAAATAGAAGAAGGCTCGCTCCCGGCAACAAGACTGGCTGCCTGCATGTCGAGCAAGTCCTGCAGCTCTCGCCCAAGGTTCTTTTCCCGACGTTGCAGGTTGCGCCAAACCGAGTCCGCAGGGTGTGCTGCTCGCCTGTGGTATGGCGACTCGAAGAAGCTTCCGCCAAAGGTGGACTGGACGGCAAGCTTGCTGCCTGGTACGACTCGGCTGTCTCGAGGGCTTATCGGGGATCTTGCAGAGTCTTGGATGATGACGGATCTCGCTATCGGTGGCGGAGGTCCCGCGAAGAAGTGAACACGTCCCTTGAGCTTGGACGATGACCCTGCCGAGCCGGGCCGGACCTCGAAGGCGGCCATGGGCGAAGGGGACCGCAGCGTGAGACGCTCCTTACGCGACTCATTTTCGGATATCAGAGCATCCTCGACCTCAGCTGATAGTTCTTGGAGGTCATAGTCGTTTGAGTTGCGACGCTTTTCGTGAAGCGGTAGTAGTGGACGCGACTGGGTCGACATGCGATCGAAGAACGCTGATGTCCGCGAGAAAGGCATCTTGGCTGTTGACCTGCGGGCTGGTCTCCAGCAAGAAAGCGTGCTGCGAAGGCAATATAGGAGCTTGGCTGAGTGTCTAAACCGAGTGGATCATGCAAACGGCTGAAACGGGCCAGCGAAGAGAGGTTGAAGATTGTTGTCTTGATGCGAAAAAGGTATAGTAAGGTAGAGTGGTTAAAGACGGGGTGAGGTGGCCGGCTAGACAAAATGAGGACACGTCGATGGCAGGAGCCAAGGCAGAAGGAAGCAAGCAAGCCCTCCCACAAATAAGGAAGCAACAATTCAGGTTGAAGGAGCTCACGAGGGATGCCCATGTGAGATGAGATGAGCTCACGGGAGACGACAGCTCGCACGTCACACGCCCAAGCCGATAAGGCTTAGGGGCCCAGGGCGCTGCCGATAAGCTTTCCACGGGGCAGCTTCGGTTACAATCATCCCCCATCACCTGCCTGGGCAACGACAGGCGGTAAACCCCGCCAAACCTGACTCGCCCTGGCTGGCGGGTCGTGGTTCAGCGCCCGATGCACCAACAGGGAAACCAGCCTGCGCCTGACAACAGTCCACCTCCAACTCCTCCCACTCCCAGCCTTGTCACCACCCACGCATCTGTCTCGGATATCTCAATTGTCGCATACGCCATTCTCTCTCCGCCCGAAGCACAGCTCTTCGAGGGAGCTCCGGTCACCGCGGTCGTCGAGCCCATTCCAGCCCGTCAATCGGTCGCCCTCGTCACAGCGACCGAGCCGCTGACGTGGTAGCCCAATTCGAAATCCCCGCCTCCGGCAACCTTGCGACATTCTTTGACGACCCCCGATCTCGCCCAGCGAATCTTCCCGTGTCTCGCCGCCCGAATCGCCGCTTTCAGCAGGCCCTGAACCGACATTCCACTCTCTACTCCACCTCCCTCTGCTGGTGTCGACGTCCGTCGTCAACATGAACCCGCAACAACAATTTACCTCTCCAAGGAGGACTGGCACATACAGCTCCCAAGGTGACGAGCTTCATATGCCGCCGTCCGGCATGAGCCACTCAGGGCAGATGTCGCCGCGGGAATACCCTTCTGCAGGCGCCGGACCTCAGATCAAGCTCGACCAGGCCTCGCCAGGGTCGGCTTCGTACCACGGCGGCTCTACCGTGCCCAACGTCCTGCAACCCGGCGGCATGGGCGGTGGTCGTCCTTCCGCCATGACTGCGAACACGGCACCCACTCTGCCAACGCAGGCGCAGCAGCAGCCCGACTACGCATCCTCTTCCAAGCCGCCCACTCTCAACCTGACGCACAGCTACTCCCGATCATCCCCTGCTGCGGGATATGAGGGGCAGTCCTCCTTCTCCCCGTACACTCCGACCACCCCCGGCGGCACTGCGGCCTCGTCGCAGTTCATGTCGCCCATCGACAAGTTCAATGCGCCGGGTTCCCAGAGGAACTTCTCCAACACCCCCTTGGGCCTTGCCGATATTCGACCCCGCGCCGACTCGAGCTTGTCCGAGGGCCTGCCAGGCACTTCTGGCTATGAGCTGGCCAACACGCAGCCGGCGGCTAGCAACTACCTTGCACCGTGGGCGCTCTATGCCTTTGACTGGTGCAAATGGGCACCCCAGGGCAACAGCGCAGGCAAGCTTGCAGTAGGAAGCTATCTGGAAGATGGCCACAACTTTGTGAGTTACCCAGCCATTCTCAACGTGACACCTTAACTGACGTCGCTCTCCCTCTAGATTCAAATCCTTGATGCCCAAGTGGCCACCGCCCCGGCTGAAGTCCAGCAACAAGGCGGGCCTAAGCATGGCCTAGAGTTCACCAAGATCGCCGAGGCCACACACTCATACCCCGTCACACGGCTTCTGTGGGAGCCTCCCTCGTCCCAGAAGCAGTCTACTGATCTGCTGGCGACGTCCGGCGACCACCTCCGTCTCTGGTCCCTGCCTTCGGAGGCTGCTGCGACCACGAGCAGCTCCATTACAAGCAGGCCAGGCGCTCGGGAACCCTCGTCGGCCAAGCTGACACCCCTGGCCCTACTGTCCAACTCCAAGACGCCTGATCATACAGCTCCCCTCACCTCTCTGGACTGGAACACCGTATCGCCCAGCTTGATCATCACGTCCAGCATTGACACCACCTGCACAATTTGGGATATTCCGTCCCTCACCGCCAAGACGCAACTGATTGCTCATGACAAGGAGGTGTACGACGTACGTTTCTGCGCCAATAGCGTCGATGTTTTTGTCAGCTGTGGACAGGACGGAAGTGTGCGCATGTTTGACCTCCGAAGCTTGGAGCACAGCACCATCATCTACGAGCCCACGTCCAAGGACGAGCGAGGTACGTCGCGCTACCCTGCGCCTCCTCTGGAAAAGATACTGACAAGACCAAAGACGCCAATGGCGGTAGGATCAGCCCGACGCTCGCACAACAGACGATGACGATTCCCCCGGCACTGCTCAGGCTCGCGACCTCGCCGCACGACACGCATCTGCTGGCCACGTTTGCCCAGGACTCAAACGTGATCCGCATTCTTGATGTTCGGCAACCGGGACAGGCGCTTCTGGAGCTCCGGGGCCATGGCGGATCCATCAACTGCGTTGAATGGTCTCCTCTGCGCCGCGGCACCCTTGCATCCGGTGGAGATGACTGCCAGGTATTGATCTGGGACCTCCTGAACTCGGCTGGCGCTGTGAACGGCACCGGTCCCGACAGCTTCCGCACTCCTACCGCCAGCTGGCAGTGCGACTATGAGGTGGGCAACCTGGGCTTCGTTCCCCACATGAGCAACGGCGAGTACGGCGACTGGCTAGGAGTGAGCGCCGGCAGGGGCGTCTGGGGTGTCAAGATGCCTTGAGACTCCGAGATGCGAGCAGACCATGACGACGACGAGCCTTTCCGTTATTCCTGAAATCCTTGTGCTCAAACTTGCGGCATCCGCATTGCGAAGCTCGGCGTTTGGAACGTTTCATGCCATGTATCGAGGGACGATTTTGTCCGCCTATTCCAAGTTGGCAGTCACATGGGCCAAGCGTGTTCAATGTCACGGGGATGTCTCGGCTGCAATATTTCCGCTTGTTCTATTGCAGCTGGGGCAAGTCAGTAGAGCATATTCCAATAGGGCCGGGCCGTCGGAAGGGAGGAGGCAAACAACATATACCCAACGGACACGCCGGACAGGAGGGATGTGGCTTGGGAATGGATGTCCTTTGGGATAGAAAAACATGATTTACAAGCGCGCTTCCACGGGTTTCGCTGTCGGCTGCTCCAAACGAACTATAGCCTTCCCCCATGTTCGACGGCTTGCCAAGTCTTTAAGCACTTGAGAGACACTCTCCAGGCCTCGATACTCATGGTCATAAACCACTGGCACAATCTTCCCGTCGTCAATAAGGGGCTGTAAGCTTTTCCAGAGCTGTGCCTCTTCGGCAGGGTCTCTTCGAAGGCTCTCGCCAAAGCGCTGTCGGCGTCAGGATGGGTAGCGATCTGGTGTTAGGTCGGGGAGGTGAGACTCACATATCCGATCAGCGTCGTCTGCTTTAACAGGACCCTGTTCATGGCGATTTTCTCAATGGCACCGGCGGCGAATCCCACAATGAGCAGCTTTCCAAAGTGAGCGATGCACTTGAGGGACAGGTCGACGAGGCCAACAGGGTCATAGACAACGTCTACACCTTTCCCGTCCGTCAAGTCGAGGACCTGTTTCCACCAATCCGGGTGTGTCGTGTAGTTTATACAGGAGTCTGCGCCATATCTGGTTGCAACTTGGCACTTTTCGTCCGAGCCCGCCGTGCCAATAACACGACATCCAACGGCTTTGGCCACCTGGACGGCCATGATTCCCAGACCGCCTGCTGCCGCGTGAATGAGGACTGTCTGGCCTGTCTTGAGGCCAGCTCTGGACACCAGGGCGGCGTACGAGACTGGGAGGGTAGCGCAGATGCCTGCAGCGCCTGCAAAGTCCCACGATGGCGGGATTCTGCGAAGGGTAGTGGACGCTGGGAGGGACATGATCTCAGCGTATGACCCTGTATGGCCGCCATAGACGCGATCTCCTGGGGCAAAGTCGGAGTCTGCAGGGGCAGATATGACAGTGCCTGCGAATTCGAGGCCGAGGGTGAATGGCGGGCGGACTAGTGTCTTATTGTTTTGGTGTTTGCCTTGAGCCTGGAAGTGTTACTCGAGTCTTTGCTGAGATGACGAGGTGATACCAACGTAGAGAGTGTCCACAAAGTTGGCTCCTGCAGCATGCACTCTGATCAAGACGCCTTGGGGATCTGGGCTTGGGTCTGGAACCTCGGAAACCTTCACTTCGTCCAGGTTCTGGTGAAGGGTCAGCTCTTGCGCCACGATGGCCGGGGGACTTAATCTTACGGAGACGAACTCCTTGATTACAACAGCCTTCATTTTTGTCCACCTTCGGGATGAAACTCGATTGAGGAGATACCGTGTGGTTCAGTCGAGAATCAATGGCAACTGCCGAGGATGCTTGAATCAAGAACGATGCCAGTGAATTGCTCATAAGGGAGCCGAGATTATTGTGCCGAATCGAATACCGTCCTGGACAATGCAGTTGCTGAACGATCATTAATGTCTGGAAGGTGGTGGAGGATGCCACGATATTTGGTCACAATGGTCCGTCGGCTACCGGCTATTGAGCCCCTCCGCCAATTCGGCTAGTTCACGGCATGTACAGCGGGGTGGCTCATGATGTTCACTGCAGCCACGATTTTGGTGTTGACCTGAGTTTGCCGGGGCAATCGGGAAAACCGCGGCTCCAGCCACACACCTGACTCGGAACAGTGGCTGACGCCACTCGTCTTTCTGGCTTGCTCCCTGGCGGCTTGGCCAACCAAAAGCTGCGACGCGACCTTTATTCTTTGACTTCGATCTTGAAGCCAAGCTGGAGCGCCCTGCTGCCTGCTCTTTCCTTCCTCAAACATCACCAGGAACCCCTCCTTCTCACCACGTTTCAACCCGTACTGCGTCAATTGATACCTTTTCAAACTCGATCCATCAAACAGCAGCCTTTCTGATCGCTTTCTCTCGTCGCGCAGCGCCAGCTGGGCTTCAACTCGCTCGCGATGGCGGATTACGGCAACCAGTTCGACGACTCTGAGGAAGAGGAGGATTTCAACCCTCAGCCTGCCGACGTTTCCGACGACGAAGATGCCGATGACGGCCACGAATCGAAGCCTGCGAAGAGCGACCCCAGCGTCAACGAAGACGACGATGACCATCGCCAGGAGGAGCAATCATCGCCTGTAGCGACAAAGACGGACAGAATCCCTCAGACTGACGGCGCCGACGACGATGAGGATGAAGACGAGGAAGAAGAGGATGTCGGTCGCAGGCGTGCGGCTGATGACGACGACGACGAGGATGATGAAGAGGACGAGGACGACGAGGACGATGTCCAACAGGTAAATGCCAGATGCCTCCCGCCGCCCCCCATGTGCAGGCATTATGTGGCGCACTTCTAACAAATTCTTCCCAGGGCCACCGACGGAAGCGCCGCAAGGACCGACGCGCTGCCTTCTTCGATATTGAAGCCGAGGTCGACGACGAAGAGGAAGGCGAAGACGATGAGAAAGATGGCGAAGAGATTGGCGACTTCATCGACAACGAGCACCCTGATGACGTTGCCGACACCGAGAGGCTCAATGACGATCGCCGACACAGAGATCTGGACCGTCAGCGCGAGCTGGCAGCCAGCATGGACGCCGAGAAGCAAGCCGAGATACTTCGCCAGCGCTACGGCAATCGCCGCCCGGCCAGAGGCTTTGGCGACTCTGTCATTGTCCCCAAGCGCCTGCTCATGCCCAGCGTTGACGATCCCACCATCTGGGCTGTCCGTTGTAAGGAGGGCAAGGAGCGCGAGGTTGTCTTCTCGATTCAGAAGAGGCTCGCTGAGAGGATGGGGACCAAGGACGAGCTTTCCATCATCTCGGCCTTTGAGCGTGGTGGCGTTGAGTCTGTCATGAAGGGCTACATCTACGTTGAGGCTCATCGATCCGGCGATATCATGGCCGCGCTCGATGGTATGCTCAACGTCTACCCCCGGAGCAAGATGGTGCTGGTGGAGATTAAGGACCGACCTGATCTTCTCCGCGTCACCAAGACGCCCACGCTGGAGCCTGGCGCATGGGTCCGTCTGAAGAAGCCCGCCAAGCACGCCGGCGATCTCGCACAGGTCATGGATCTG
Organism: Plectosphaerella plurivora; assembly: GCA_020726575.1. Classification (NCBI taxonomy): domain Eukaryota; kingdom Fungi; phylum Ascomycota; class Sordariomycetes; order Glomerellales; family Plectosphaerellaceae; genus Plectosphaerella; species Plectosphaerella plurivora. Next base: position 248,119 of record JAGSXJ010000035.1, read on the forward strand.
ACGGAGAACGGTCTCGAAGCCAGGGTCCGCTTCATCCCCCGACTCGACTATGGTGTGCGCGACGACGCCCTCGCGAATAATGTTACCGCAGACGGCAAGCGCAAGCGCCCCATCGGACAGCCCGGCCCGCGTCCCCCGCAGCGCCTGTTCAGCGATGCCGAGGCGCGCAAGAGGCACCCTCGCCACATCCAGGGCAACCCGGCCACCAAGGTCTGGACGTACATGGGCGACGATTTCGAGAGCGGCTTCCAAGTCAAGGACATAAAGATCCAGCAGCTTGTCGTGACCGATGTCAGCCCTACACTGGAAGAGGTCACCAGGTTCGCCTCGGGCGCCGAGGACGGTACTGAGAATCTCGACCTCAAGGCGCTGGCAGCCAGTCTGAAGGACAGCAACACCAACATTGCCTACCTCCCTGGTGACATGATCGAAGTCTACCAGGGCGAGCAGAGGGGTGTTGTTGGAAAGGCCACAAGCGTCCAGGGCGACATTGTCACACTCTTGATCGAGGAGGGCGACCTCGCCGGACAGGTCATCGAGGTGCCCACCAAGGGTCTGAGGAAGCGCTTCAAGGAGGGTGACCATGTCAAGGTTGTGGGAGGAAGCAGATTCCGTGACGAGGTTGGTATGGTCGTCAAGATTGTCGACGACCGAGTCACCTTTGTCACGGATCAGTCCAACACGGAGGTCACCGTCTTCAGCAAGGACTTGCGAGAGGCAAGCGACTCTGGAGGCCAGGGCTCCATCGGTCAATACGAGCTGCTCGACCTGGTGCAGCTCAATCCCACCACCGTTGGCTGCGTTGTTAAGGTGGAACGCGAGTCACTGGTGGTGTTGGACCAAAACGGCGACCCCCGGCAGGTCATGCCGTCGCAGATTGCGAACAAGATCCCCAAGCGGAAGATTGTCGTTGCCGCCGACCGGGACGGCTCCGAGATCCGCCTCGACGATGTCGTGAAGGAGCAGGGCGGTCAGCAGCGACAGGGCAAGATTATCCACATCTACCGGTCTTACATCTTCCTGCACAGCCACGACCGCAGCGACAACGCCGGTGTCTTCGTCACGAGGGCCAGCAATGTCACGACCGTTGCGGCCAAGGGTGGACGCATCGCTCCGGTCGGACCTAACCTGGACGAGATGAACCCGGCCATGAAGCGGAACCCCAACGGCGGAGACAACAAGATGATGCCGCCAAAGACCTTTGGCCGCGACAGGGCCCTCGGCCAGACGGTCATCATCAAGAGGGGAGGCTACAAGGGTCTCCTCGGCATCGTCAAGGACACCACCGAGACCCACGCTCGTGTCGAGCTGCACACCAAGAGCAAGACGGTCAGCGTGCCCAAGGACCATCTCAGCTACAAGGACAAGCACACTGGTGCCAAGATTGAGATCAACCAGCGCGGACCTCGGCCGGTTGGAGGTGGCGGCGGCGGTTTCGGTGGTGGCTCGCGCGGCACAGACTGGCAAGGTGGCCGCACCCCCATGGCCGCTTCGGAGCGGACCCCTGCTTGGGGCTCAAGGAGTAAGTGGACATTCTGGTGGTTTTGTGAAGTGCAAGGCTGACAATGTAACAGCACCCGCTGCTCCCAGTGGTGGCCGCACTCCTGCGTGGAAGTCTGGCCCCGACCTGGGCTCACGTACGCCCGCCTGGGCTGATGGAAGCCGCACAGCATACGGCGACGGCAACCGCACGGCGTACGGCGGTGGTGCCGGCGGCTCCAGGACGCCCGCCTGGCAATCCGGTGCTAGAACCCCGGCTCCTGGCAGCGAAGGCGCCTTTGGTCTTGGTTCTAGGACGCCGGCGTACGGCGGTGACAACTGGGGATCCAAGACGCCAGCTTACGGCGCAGTGTCGGCGCCGACGCCCGCAGCCAGCAACGAGCCATGGAGCTACTCGGCCGGCGCGTCGTCTGGGTATGATGCTCCTACGCCCGGCGCCGGCCTAAGCGCGCCGACCCCTGGTGCTCTGAGTGCTCCCACGCCCGGAGCCTACGCAGCACCCACACCCGGCCCGATCAGCGCGCCCACACCGGGCGGTGGTTGGCAAGGTGGATGGGGGGCCGACACGGCGCCGACACCTGCTGCTTCGGCCCCGACGCCGGCAGCCTACTACAGCGCACCGACACCTGCAGCATATGGCGCCCCGGAGACGCCGGCGGCGAGTGGTCCGCGGTACACGGACGACGACTAGTGGCCGACGCGTGAAGGACAACAACAAGTGGTCTCGAGTGTTTGAGCTACTACGATCGCCTCAGAGGAGGGCAGGGGCGAGAGCTGAGGTGGCTACTTTTGGGTGTAGCAGGTTGCACAGAGATTGGGTGTACACGGTTGAGAAATGTAAAGTATCAAAGGACGGATTGGCCAGCACACGTTGCTGGAAGAAGAAGAGAGGCTGCTTATGGCGCGACTTGGTAGGCCAGAGGGCAGCAGGTTTGGTAGTTTGGCACACAATTCTATTGCTATGCGGCATGCTCTATGCTGTTCATGGGCAGGAGTTATAGGTTCTTCACTTCGTACTTTGTTCTCAACAGCTCGCCGTACTTGATGATGAGTAGGGACACCGGGATCATGGCAATGGCCACAAAGGCCAGGAGACTATTACCCCAACCGAGGCCAAGCTTTTCGTACATGGGAAGACCGGCCATGGGCAGGAAGGCTCCGGCGATGGACCGAGCGACTGTGTTGGCGGCAAGGGCCGAGGCAGCGTACATTGCAAAGGCGTCGACAAGGTACATTTGCAGGGCGAGGAAGATGACGAGGTTTCCGAGGCCAACGACGGCGGTGCCGATGATGGGGACGATCCAATGTGTGGCGCCATTGTTTGCGGCCCAGCCATACCAAAAGAGGCCTGCGGGGAGGAGAATGGCCCCGAAGGGAAGGGTGATGAGACGGGGCTCTGGCTTGAGGGGTCCAGGTTCACGGCCGGCGGCGAGGGCGGCGGCCTTTTCTTGGGCGGCTTTGCGCTTGAGCCAGCGGTCGGAGAAGACGGCAAAGAAGGCCAGGCCGAGGAGGGAGCCGACGCCGAGACCGAGGAAGGCGAGACCAGCGGTACCGGGGGTGAAGCCGTAGTATTGGATGAAGACTTGGGTGATGGAGGTGAACATGAGGTAGAGGTATCCGTATGCAATTGCGATGTAGACGGCGCTGTGGGTGTTAGTTAGACGAGACGTCAGGGGAGGGAGAGGAGGAACGACGTACAAGATTTGTGTGATGGGCGACTTGGCCAACATCTTCAGAGGCCGGATGATGCCACGCTTGAAAAAGTCGGTAGGGGAGAGGCCTGGGTCAAGCTTGGAGCGTAGATCCTGGTTCCCCGTCTCCTTACGCAGGCGCTCAGTCCTGCGCTTGAGAAGGATCATGGCGTAAGACTCGCGGAGCACGAAGAACATGACGATACTAATAATTCCGCTCAGGATGGCAAGCAGCCAGAAAACCCAGCGCCATCCAGCAGCCTCTGCGAAGAAGCCGCCGCCAACAGGTCCAATAATAGGACCAAGCAGGGGCCCGATGGAGAACACGGCCATGGCGCCACCGCGCTTTTCTTGCACAATCATATCTGCGATAGTACCTCCGCCGATCGTCAGGGGAGCACTACCGACGGCGCCAGCGAGGAAGCGGAAGACGATGAGGGCGGACATGTTGGGGGCGAGGGCGCAGGCGATGTTAAAGATGACGAAGAGGACGTTGCAGATGTGGTAGACGGGGAGACGGCCGTAGATCTCGCTCAGGGGGGCGCAGAGGAGGGGACCGGCGGCGAAGCCGAGGACGAAGACGGAGACGACGAAGGAGGCGAGGGTTGTACTACGGCTTTCGAACTCGCGCATTAGGAGGGGGATGCCGGGGGCGAACATGGCTGGTGATGTCAGGGCCTGGACTTTAATGAAGTGTGATGGTACACGTACAGGAGGCGAGGGGCGTGACAAAGGTGAGAGCGCTGATGGCGCCGCAGTTTGCGACTTTGCGCCATGCAGGCCAGTTGTAGGGGTTCTCGGGGTCATCGGGGCCATCCCAGCCTACAATGTTTTCTGGATCTTCTGGGGTCTTGACACCAAGCATGGGCTGGGATGAGATGGTGGCAGAAGATGATGCTGGTTTTGCCTTTTCAGGGTCGTCGTCATTTTGTGTTATTGTCGTGTTGGGGTTCTCGTTAATGTCGACTGTCTTCTCATCCGCAGACGCTGGCTCGCGAAGCCGGGAGGCATCGTCATCTCCCCTGACGTTGAGGGTCGCTTCGTCGCCAGTTTGTAGGGTTGTTCTGGACTCTGCGGGAGCCTGGACGGCCGTCGGGTGAGACGACATGACGGGACGGGACGGAAGTGGTGCGACGGCGGGCGGGTGTAAGTCGAGGGTGAAGCAGGCAGAGGGTAGACCTCGGGGTACTACAAGTAGTAAGACAGACAGTGAATTGAAGCCCTCGATGGCGAAAATCCGGTCCCAAGAAGTAAATACCGAGAAAGAAAATGAGACGCAGACCGTGGCGTGGCGCGACAAATGAGATCCAGGGGGGATCGAACGGGTTTTACACAATCACATCAACTGATCTCCCCCCTCCGAATGCGAACTCCGAATCCGAACCCTTAGTGGCACTCGGCTTGGTTCAGGAGCCCGTACTTACGGTTGAAATATGGTCTGGGCCACGGGGGGAGGGGGGCTTCGGACGCTAGGAGGCGGGGGATGAACGGCTATAACGGCATGTTTAGCGAAAGGAAGCAGTGCAACTCTAGAGAAGTGATTAAAGCAGCGTATATTCGTTAGTCATCAGACAACCTGCCAAAACACCAAAGCTCCTCCATCGTCACACCCTCATCTTACTCTTGTCGTCTGCCTAGACAACCTGCTCCAGTCGCTTAGCGCTCTCCTCCCACAGCCGCGCATTTGTTTCCGTGTCGTTAAGCCAGACATCGGCCACCGAGTCGAGTTTGGCCACGGGGACAAAGTAACGGCCCTGACCGACGGCGGGGGCGCGAGGGCTGGTCGCGCAGAAGAGGGAGTTGAGGGCGCCGTCGAGGGCTGATGCTGAGGGAGCGAGTTTCATCGTCATGCGCATCAGGCTACCTATCATGGACGGATCTGTGCTTTGGAGGTTGGTTTTGACGATGCCCGGGTGGACAGAGTACGCTGTGACGCCTGGGGAGGTCAGAAAAGGAGCATGAACAGAGGTAGTCTGAGGGAGCTGGACTCACCCTTGGAGCCGAAGCGGTCGTTGATCTCCTTGGCATCGCGGATACTCGCCTGCTTCGCGTGGCCGTAGCGCTGCCAAAGCACCATCATGCCCTTTGCATCCGTCATGTTGACATCCTCAAACTGGATCGTCTTTGGTCCGAAGAACGCCGCGTTGCTCACGACATTGACAACCCTTACTCGATCCAGCCTTCCCGCCTTCGCAGCAGTCTTCAGCATCAACGGCATCAGCGAAGTCGTCAAAAGGTGTGGCGCCAGGTAGTTGATCTGCCACTGCGACTCGAGGCCATCGACAGTCAACTTGTACGGGGCATTCATAACGCCGGCATTGTTGATCAAAATGTCCAGACGGTCTTCATGGTCCGTGAACCATCGCGCGGCGGCTTTTACGGAGGTGAGATCTTCGAGGTTGAGTTTGAGGAAGCGGAGGTCCAGGTTCCTGTCTTCCCCGACTTCGTGGTTCATGCGGGTGATGGCGGCTTGGACGCGGTCGGAGGAGCGGCTGGCGATGTAGACGCGGGCGCCGTTGAGGGCGAGTTGTTTGGTTGTTTCGTAGCCGATGCCGCTGTTTCCTGTTGGGTGTGGGTGTTAGTCAGGGGCAAACAGGACAGGACAGGAGCGCTGACATGCAGCAGTGATGGGGTAAGGTGAGGGATGGGCGTACCGCCGGTGACGATGACGACGTGGCCTGAGAGGTTGGGTATGTCCTTTTGAGTGAATTTGAGGACGTCTTCTTGGCGGCAGTTCATCCTGGATGGGGTCGTGGTTGTGGGGGTGGCGATGTCGGGTGATGTCTGGGGTGATGATGATGATGGGCGTCGATGTGCCGAGATCTTTGTGGGGTATGTGTGTGGCGATGATGTGTGATGATGGCGGCAGTGAGGTGATGTCAACGAAGCTAATTGCTGTTGTCGATGATGTCGATGCTGTTGATGATGATGGGCAATGTCGATGATGGAGCTTCCTCAACGACAAGTATTAATACTGGCATCCATCCCTTGATATCAACTCCAGCTCTCCCCTCTCAATTTCACAGCATACGCAACGGACCGGAGACAACAAGTCCACGCTGCTTCTCCATGTCCAGCTCAGCTCCATGCCGCTTCCGCTGCGCTGCCGACACCTCTCCCAGCTGTGTCTTCCGATGCCACGGAGCCGGTCCGGAGCTTCCGGCCCCGCTCCGCGGACGTGGCTGCATCAACACTGCATAACCATTTGCAGGGGGTCACATATCCATGACAAAGGACCCCGGCGGTAGACATACCTTAAATCCGCGCGCCCAGACTCTGCCATCATGCACGCTCATCACCCTCCCGGCCGCGGACCTCTCACAGATGCGTCTCTCCCCAACAGTCACAATGAGTCACTGTGCCTACGGCCGAAGCCACCCCCGAGCGCCGTCGTGGCACCGTGATGATGATAAGCCCTGCGCCACAGCTCGCCGCGTAATTCCCTCGTCTCTCCGTCCTCAAAATGCCGCCCACGGAACTGCGCTCCCATCTCCGACCCATCTCGTGTTTGCACTAGTGTCCCGCCCTTTCTGATGATCTCAGCTGAACCAGAAGAAAAACGAACAGAACAGAATGCAGCCTGGACGTGGTGTCCTCTCCTGTGGCTCATGCCGCCAGCGCAAGTGAGTGGCGCCCTCCTCACCGTGGACCGTGGTCCGACCCCTCCTTCGCTTCCCCTCTCCGTCCTCCGCGGCCCGGCCGGCACGATCCTCCCTTGACTCGATTCATACTGGCGCGCATCAGACCCAAGTCCGCTTCGCTAATCCCCGAGTCGTGTCTTACTCCCCTAGGTTGAAATGTGATCGCAATGAGCCGTGCAGCAACTGTGTGACTAGGCAGGTCGACTGTACCTACCCCTTCCCCTCGGCCAACCGCACCAGGGGCACCGCTCACTCGGCCCTGAGGCGCGATGCTGGCGTCGGCAGCGTCTCTGCCGGGGGCGGCGTTCACCAAGCTCGCAACCTAGATGGACGACTGCGGCACCTCGAGGAGCTCATCAGCAACATTGTCGCCCAAAGGGCCTCGCCCCAGACCTCCGAGGCCGGCCCGTCCAACACTTCTGGCCCCGTCAGCGAGGCCGGTCCTGCTACCCAGCAGCCTCAAATCCCGCCCCCCGTCGCCATCGGCCTCGATGAGAGCGCCGCGGCCGCCGAGGAGGTCAAGCCCGGGAGCTTCATCTCCCACAGTGACCAAGTCACGTTTGTCTCCGGCGTACACTGGGCGGCCATCTGCGAAGAGGTAGACCAACACCCTGTCCCCCACCCTCCCCCGCAATGACCATGTTGTCCGTACCCATGTCCATTTCGTGCCGGGCTGACCCTGTCTGTCGTTCCTCCTCGTCTAGATCTCCAAGATCAAGGAGGATATTGACGAGGAATCCTGGAAAGCTTCCGGGTACATCGCGGCCTCGCCCACGAGCAAGGGTCCGATGCTGCTCGAGGGCATGTTCGCCATGCCGGACCTCTGGGAGGTTCTGCAGGATATACCCCCGAGGAACATCTCCGATAGGTTGGTGTCTCGGGCATTTGCCTCCAAGGAGCCCATGACCGGTACGTCCCTCCGCGGACGCCGTTGCTGGGGCCGCTCTCGGCAGCACCCGAGTACTGACTGACCTGGTCTGTATGCATCTTAGTGATTATCCACGGACCAACCTTTCAGAAAGATGTACGTCTCTTCCGCTCCCGTCTCTGCAGCCTGCTGACACCCCGCAGTACACCAAGTTCTGGCAGGACCCCTCGGCCGTGCCGCTCCCCTGGCTGAGCGTCCTCTTTGGCGTGCTGACTGTGGGCTGCTTCCTGTACATGCGGTCTGGGGAGAACCTCCCCGGCACACTGGGCACGCTTCACACGCCCGACGTCATTGAAGTTTTCCACCAGCGGGGCACCCAGAGTCTCATGATGTCGCGGTACACGGTAGCCCCGACCATGTACACCATCGAGGCGCTCGGCTTCAATATCCAGCAAGAGTTCATGCGGCAGCGGGACGCGCACATGGGACTTGGTGTGTTGGCGGGCATCGTCGTCAGGCTGGCGATGCGCATGGGAATGCACCGTGACCCAGAAAAGTACTCGCAGATCACGCCCTTCGTGGGCGAGATGCGGCGGCGTGTGTGGGCTTCGGTGTTGCAGCTTGATGCTTTAGCGTCGACGCTGCTGGGCATGCCGGCCATGATCCACGAGTCGCAGTATGACACCAAGCTGCCGAGGAACCTCCAAGACGAAGACTTCCATGAGGACATCGAGGAGCTGCCACCTTCGCGGCCTGAAACAGAGCTGACGCCAGTGCTCTACTCCATTACCAAGACGCGTCTGCTGACGGTGTTCCGGGCCATCTTCAACCGAGTCTGTCTGGGCCATATCGAGTCGTACGACCAGGTCATGGCCTACGACCGCCGCCTGCGCAGTGTACACAGCCAGATGTCGCCACGGTTCCGCGTGGTCAACATTGAAGACGCCATCACCGACCCTCCATTCCTCATCATCCGGCGCTTCAACGTCGACATTCTCTTCCAAAAGGCGCGCTGCATGCTGCACCGGCACCACATGACGAGAGCGTACGCAGACTCGCGCTTCAACTTTTCGCGCACCTCGGGCGTCGAGGGCGCCATGGAGATTCTCCGACACCAAGCCAGCATCCACCAAGAGGTGCAACCTGGCGGTGTGCTGCACAACGACAGATGGTTCGTGACGACGCTCGAGCGAAACGACTTTCTCTTGGCGTCCATGATTGTCTGCGTGGAGCTGAACTCGCGCGGCCGCGACGCTGATGTCACGCCCCAAGACCCCTCGCGCCCTGAAGACGGGTACAAGCGCTACAGTCGGGCGGATCTGGTAGCGGCACTGCAGAGGTCGCGTTTCTTCTGGGCAGAGTACCGCACTGGGTCGGCCGAGGCGCAGCAGGCCTTTAACCTGTTGTCGGTCATGCTGGACAAGGTGTCGACTGGTGGAGATGCGGAGCAGAGCCAGCAGCAGCAACAACAGCAACAATACCAAGAGGCGGGCTTCTCCGAGCAGTATGGTAGGTTGGATCACTCTTCTCTCCGGACGAGAAGATTACTGACTGGGAATCTGTGTAGGTGGCAATGCTGGGCTGGGTCCTGAGGCCATGGCGACGAACCAGACTTTCGAGGGCATTGGCATGTTGCTCGACACGCCTGATACGCTAGATTGGGTGAGTATCTTCTGTCTGCTGGCGGGAACAAGTTGCTAATCAGTGAACAGGGGACATGGGAGGCATTCCTTCAGGGACCACAGGGGCCTCTCTAGACCGGTCGTTGGTAATGAGGCGGTGTTTGATTGATGATGGATGATGTTTGATTGGAACGAGGGATGTTGACGAAGAGCACGACGGGATGTGTAAAAAGCAGCGAGTGTGGCATCTTCTTTTGGTAATAAGTGGGTCAATAGCCTGGCATCATGTGCACAGAATCTGTGCATGAGACCGGCTCTTGAGCTTCCCGAAATATGATGATTTAATTGGCTTCAGCCCTTGCACAAGTGGAGTGTACGCACAAAATGCTCCGGAGCTCCAAAATGCCGGTGCACCCAGCACAAATCCGAGTCAGGGGCAACGTCTCCTCCAACACTTTGCCCAAGGACTCGGAACAGAGCTTCGAGGAGATAGGAGGCGGCGGTAGTGTGACGTCTGAAGATGTAGATGCGAAGGAACATTGACTGGGAAGACTCCCTGATATACCCCAGCCCAAGCTCGTTCAGAGCTCGTCGAAGAAACCCGTGTCTTCGTCCAAAGCTTGTCAAGGGGAATACCTTGCTTCAGACAAGACTTGGTTCTTTGCAACGTATCACTGACGGTTTTATGACCCAGGATGGCGTCCACGGGCGAGGCCATGGAGACACTCCAGGCCAACTCTGCTCCCGTAGCTCGAAGCCTCCGTGTGTCTCGCTCAGTTTGGCGTCCCAGGCCGTGATGGGGGCAAAGGTGAGGCGCTTGGTGAAGGGAGTGCGGCAGTCGCCATCGCCGCCAGCGGTTGTGCTGCTTCCAGCCATCCTGATTAGCGACTGGGCTGGTTGGACGAAGCAGGAAGAAGAAGTGATGATCTGCCGGCGTGGTGGTCTGTGGATGTCTTGGTGTTTTGCGGCGCCGGGCTTCCGCCCTTGAACGTGGCCCTGAACCCGGCGGAGAGATGGCCCCGCGCCCCTACCCTACCCGGCGAGATGGAGTGGCCTTATTAGAGCCTGGTGTGAGCTACCTACTTCCGTGAAAGAAAGACGCCCTAGAGACGTCCTGTCTCGACCCCGGAAGACTTTCTCCTCTTAGTCTTTCGACCTAAAAAGCTCCCGTTCTAAATCACCCCCCTTTACGGATCTTAGTCTCCTTATTAACGCCCGGTATAATTTCTATATCTCCCGTAATTAGAAGCTACTCTCCTGTAGATATCCACCAAAGAGGCGCCTCTTCGGTAGATAAAACATCGCGAGCGTCTAGTCGGAGTGTTTTTTAAGATGGTCGACCTTAGGGAGCCCCTATTTATAGTGGGGCGGACACCGACGACACGACATCGCATCACGACTCTACACCGAGCTCACCGACCGAGCCTGGTCGCCGGTGAGGTGTAAACTCACAGAGGGAAGGAGCGAATTTTTCTTTTACAATCGATTAGGGCAAGAACCCCACCGCCGCCCTCGCCCTAGTAGAGAAAAGTCCTAATCGTAAGAAAACTCGTCCGAATCCCCTCTTCCGAATCCTTCTTCCACCACCACCAACCGCGACGACGAGATGCCGCTCCCGCCGCTCCCGCCGCCCCCATCCCCCTCCCCTCCTCCTCCCGCCTCGCGGTCCGCCGCGCTGGCAATCAAGAAGAAGCGTTCGGTGCCCAGCACCCTCTCTAACATGTTCTCGCGCGCCGCGGGCGCTGGAGCTGGGCCCAGTGCCCCGGTGCGAGGAGGCGGCCTGCCTCTGCGGACGTCGTGCCGCGCTGACCGTCCCGGTTAGGACCGGACGGTCAACGTTGGCTACGACGGAAGCACCCGGGTCGCTTCATTCAAGAAGCACCTGTCCGCCTTTGTCGCCCTTCACGGGCGCGTGCACCCGCCGAGGAAGTCCAGGACCGGCCTCTTCAGCCTCAGCGACATCCTCCGACACAGGATCTGGCGGATGGTCCTGGACGACCTCAAGCTTGGCGACAGCAAGCCCATTCGCCTGTCGAGCCGGTCACTGTACACCGAGGTGTACCCAGACGACCACTTTAAGACGCTTGCCGAGGTCTTCGCCGCGCTCCGCCCCTACCTCGAGGTCTCCTTCGGCGTCTATGCCGATGTCATGGCAACCATACTCTTTACGGAGTATTTCCACATCGTCCTGTCGCCCTTTATTGGCGGCGGCTACTTCAACCCGCTGGTCCGCGAATGGCTCCCAAAGTACGGCCACCTCATTCGCCATGTCATCCTCGAGCTGGACATGTCGCGACTCGGATTCTCTGCACAAACCGACGGCATGAGCGCGGCCTCCGGCACAAAGGGCATAGATGTTCTCATCAACATATTCGTCCAGACCCAGCTCAAACGCAAGAACATTGTGAACATCCACAAGTTCTTCCTCCTTTGCCGCCGATACTATGGCAACCGGCCCACCTCCACAAACCTGCTCATGAGCAAGCCCAGCACCGATGGTGAGTGACACGCTCGGCAGACAATGTTATATTACTGACATGACTCTAGTCCCAGCTCCCTTCTGCCCCGCCAGTGCTCTCCGCATCGCGGATACTCTCATTCAACTCAACGGCCTGGTTAACTCCATCCGCGTCTGCGGATTTAATGCCGACTACGCCAAGTTTATCATCAGCAACCTCTTTGACCTCCCCGACGGCCCCGACGTCCCCTTCGCCGAGACAAAGGGTCTCATCATCTCCAAAGTCTCGCCCTGGCCGCGCATGAAGGGCCAGACAAGCTACATCGATATCGGCAAGGGCAAGAACGAAATTGTCCTTGACAATCACGACCTCCCAATGCCTCTGGCTGCGGATGAAAAGCTCCCGGTCTCCTACTTTGATGCCGACTTTGATGAGCCGGAGGAACTCACCCTCAAGCAGCGGTCGGTATCATTCACCACCAAGCTTGTCAAGTCACTCCGCGACCGCAAGGACAAGGCAAAGGAGTCGAAGGAAGCCGCCAAATCAAAGAGACCAAACACAAGCACGGGCAAGAGCCACACCGCGAATACTACGGACACGATCACGACAATCCGCACCGCGGATATGACTACGCAAGAGTCGGCCACCACGCAAGAGACGACGCAAGAGTCCTCCAAACTCGGGAAGCAGGCCGCTAAGGAAACGAAGAAGGCGCGTAATGCACGTGTCCGCAGGAGTATGTCCCTCGGTAGCGCCCCCCTTTCCGCCACCCCCTGGGAGGAAGTCGAAAAGACATCCACCCGCATCAGTCTCCGGAAGCAAGTGTCGAACTTTACTCTCCGTTCTAAGGCGTCCAAGAAGACCCTTAGCAACTCCCAGGCCGATATCTCGGAGGGCCAGGACTCGGAGACCCTCATCCCGGATGTGCCACCTATCCCCCAGCACTACCGGGATGCTGGGTATGCTAAGTCCAAACTCACCGAGACATCGACCAAGTATGGTCCGACGGTCAAGGGAACAAAGTGTGAGGTTCAGGGACTGCTTATCGGCTCTTTTATATCGGCTAAGACTCCATCCGCGCCTACCTCCGCAACTCTATCCGCAGCGACTATGTCCGCGCCTACCTCCGCGACTCTATCCGCAGCGACTATGTCCGCGCCTTCATCCGCAACCCAATCCGCGCCTGCCAACGCGACTATGTCCGCAGCAGACTCCGCATCTGCGACTGCCCCCAAGAAGTCCAGCGAGACACCTTCCAGGCTGAGACTGTTCAGGAAGACTCCCAAGAAGACCCCTCAAGAGCCTGTCATCCAGGAGAACAAGAGTCCATCGAAGTATGCCACATCTTCCCTCCCGAGGCTCACTCCGAAACGACCTACCGGACTCGATATCAACAAGGACACGGCCTTCTCCGACTACCCTCAGCCCCTGTTCTCGGCCACCCCTCACCCCGGCTCGACAAAGTCTTCGAAGCCTCACACTGCGATTGGACCAAACACCTCGTCCTATCATGCCATTGGCAGCCCCCGACATGCCCAAGATGCTCGCACTCAGGAGCCCAGAGATTACTTCCAGCCCATGCCGACTGCCAGCGAAAGCGCGGTTGATGACATGATGCGCCCTCGTCTCCGCAGCCAGCGGCCCAAGGTCTTCGGAAAGCTCCCCCTGGATCCTCTGCCTGAGCCCAGTCCCAACGCCATTCTGTCCAACACCTTCGACATGACGACATTTGTCTACCGCGACCGGTCCGCCAAGCCTCGCGATGGTCCTCAGAGGGCTACTCCCTTGGCTCCTGGTGAGCTGGCTATGCCTCGCCCCACGATCCCTCGTCCTCAGCGCGCGACGGTTCTCGGCAGCGACGACTTTGAGCAGCCTCAGTCTCACACCCAGCAGGCCATTTCTCCTACCAACGAGCTGATCATGCGCCACGCCCGACCTTTTGATGTCATCCCGAGGAGCTCCGAGTATGGCATGTCCCAGCCTCGCCCTCAAGCAACTACTTCGAGACAGACGCCTCTTCCTTACACCTACACTGATCGATCGATGAACCCGTTCTCTCGAGAGTACAATGCCGCCTTGACGAACACTCGATCCGCACCCAGGCAGTCCGCACCCGCTACCCGCCAGCCTGCTACATCTCCTCGCCCTATTCGCGAGACCCAGCAAGCCGCACCTCCCCTCCGCACCATGAGGAGCAATGTTGGTCTCCATCCCGACATGGAATCATTCCAACTTCCGAACCACCCAAGCGCCTTCCAAGGTCGCAGGCCTCCCTTCACTACGCGCCCCCGATTCCCAGGCCATCCCAGCACACCTCAACGTCAGGCAGAAATGCAGCTCGACATTGAGGAGACCATTGAAGGAATCGATCCTAACCGCTCTCAATACGAGATCGTCCGCACACCCGAGATGGATCGTCCCAGCAGGATTCCCCGAAGTGGAAGTGGCAGGCGCTACATGTTCCCCGCCCAGGCCGTCTCTGAGTCTTCCGCGCCCACGAACCAGCGTCAGTACCAGGAGCGCTCTACACCTTCGCGAGACCCTCGCAACCCTTTCCAGGCCGCTTCCAACAGGCGCATTCCTGGGCAAGACATGCCAATTGAGGAGGATGACGACAGTCAGTTCTTCTGAACAAGAGCACACGACTATCATGACGATGACACCGATTTCCTTTCGACACGCGAATTTGACGAAGGAGACGACTTCTTTTCTGCGACACGCAATGAGACGATGAGAGAAACGATTTCCTTGCAGCGACATACGAGACGATCGATACATGACCAATTTCTTTTCAGCGGCACACAAATATAATTATGACGACCGAGTCCTTTTGAGAGAGGACACATGAGGAGCCCGATGACGACCGAGTCCTTCACAGCGAAGCGAGGACAAACTTCAGGAGATTTGAGACAGACTGTTCTTCTGAGGGATGAGACATGGGAACGATAACGGACTTGTATAAACACTTGTATGAATGGGAAAGGGCCAGGTATTCGGCACATTACGACATTGTCTGCCAGAGAGGGAGCATCCAGGACGAGACAGCTTAGCAACAGGCAGCTGATTTGAGATGACACCCTCGGCAGACACACAGACGCACAGAAATCAAAGACTTTGAGTCACCAAACACTGTTCCTAGTGCTGTGAAGTGACATGTGCGATGTAGGTGCAAATGGTGACGGTCGGGGAACCCCTGAGTCGGTCAGCGTCGGTGTGATGTCAGTGCGAGTTGCCCCTCCTTCACCGAGAAGCTCGGTGAAGGTGCTGGCATCGACTGGAATCTACCCCACACCCCGCCCAAAGTCTGAGCCAAACTTTTGCTACTTGATCATCGCGGTCGCATCACATTCTCCCGTCGAACACAGCACCCAACACAGACACCTAGAGACCACCCGCTTCACAACACCAGCAAGATGGACGCTTTCGATCAGGCCAGCCAGCTGCCCCAGAACATCCCGGCAAACTTCAGTGCGTCGGAGGCAGACAACCTCGAGGATGTCAGTACCATTCACTCCCCTTCTGCTCCTGGTGACAGCACGCTGACTGAAATGCCGCACAGATCGAGAAGCAATTCGCCGTCAAGGGTACGTCACCTGGCCGACCGACCGAGGTCCCCGACACATGATGCGACCGAGGTCCCCGACACAAAGAAAAATGCTGACCCCGTGCCCTTCCCGCAGCCGTGCAGCACATGGAGACGTACTGGAACATCCTCGAGAAGGTCAAGGGCTCGAGCCTGCGCCTGACGAAGCTCGACGACGAGATCTACACGCACCTGACGATCGACTTCCCCGAGTTCGACCCGGCCGAGCCGATTGACGAGGACAAGATGAAGAGCAAGGCCGGCAAGGAGCGGTGGAGGAAGTTCCTGATGGCGTACGAGAAGAGGGTCGACGACTACAACTTTGGCACCATGCTGCGCACCGACCCCAAGCTCGAGTACACCCAGCACGAGACCATTTTCGGTAAGTCCAGACGAAGAGAGGCAATCACGCACGGGAAAAACCCTGCTCTTCCCGACGCCACGGTCATGGGAGGGGGAGGGCAGCCCGAGAGAAACGAACCTTGTTGGCTGACAATTTCCGCCCCCGCGGGCGTGTGGTGTGATAGTTCCCCGCATGCAGTTCTACGCTGTCGAGATTGCGCGCAACCGCAAGGGCCTGAACGACTGGATCTACGAGAAGGCCCAGGCCGAGAAGGCGTCCAAGTAGAGGCAGGCAGACAATCATTAATGAGTTTAACGCAAAAGATACCAGGGGAGACGACGGGGGAGCTTCTCCAGCACGGCACACGGACTGCGCGACGGCTGTGCGACCCGACAAGTCGACTCGCGGCCCCCGGCAGGGCGCGGGTGCAGTGCCCAGCTTCTAGACGCAGGGAAGGGAGAGTGAGGCCGGCGTCAAATGGCGCCCGCAGCAAGGGACTCGGGTACGAAGTCACCCTTCGCCCACAAGGCGGGTGATGGTCATGATCAAAGGTAGAAAAGTACATCAGCCGGACCTCGGCTCCAAGGGCTCCCGTGTGCGTGACCCCTGCGGGAAACCAGTGTCTTTGTCCACATATGCAGCCGCGTCGACCCATGACACCCTCATCACATTTCCAGAGTGGCGAATTCTATTGAGAATGGGAGGTGTCATGCCAAAAATCAAGCGACGAAAAATGAACAGGATGCTTCCAACTTCCATGCATCTGTGTTTTTTTTATGCGTCCGTCTAGCGCGTCCCCGTTCCGAGTCTTTGGGCCTCGGTGCCTTCTTCAGGCGCGGGGGGAAGGGAAGGAAAGTTGGCCGACGGGGAACAATATCAGCCGCTTTGTATTGTTCTGCCCCCCAGGACGCCGGCGCCCCCTCGCTACAATCAAAGAGCCTCGCGTGACGACAATGCTAGGTGACGGCCCTCCGAGTCTCCCAAAATGACAAAACACCACCCATTATCTCGCGCCGAGGGCGTCTTTGCGCGCCCGGCGCTGTGCGGCAATCAGCCTCGCTTGTTCCCCTTTGGGCGAATTCGTCGACAATGTACACTCTCCCATCTCTGTCAACTTTTCTTCTTCTTGACCGATGATACTGTTACATTCTTCGACATCTTCTCCTTCCCATGCTTCATCGTTCCAGTCCTCTGATCTAACGGGCTTCCGTGCCATCTCGGGCTGTCTCAGCCGCCTCCCTCGTTGATATCATATTCGTTCCATCATCATGTCGTCCGAACAGACCGACGGCGCCGGTCACCCCAAGGGGCTTCGTGCTTCGTGGAAACACCTCTTCGCCTTTACCCGGACACGACACTGGAGCACTCTTGTTCCCGCCATCGTCGCCTCGTGTGCTGTCGCTGGCTTCAAGACCTCGCTCGCCCTCTGCATGGGTCTCTTCTTCCAGATCGCTGCCGACTTTGCTATTGGTGATCTCTCCGGTCCCGACACTCTGAAGCAGGGCACCGATCTGTGTGTTGTCCTGTGTGGCCTCGGCGCCGGCCACTGGCTCGCAAACACCATTTTTCTATCGACATGGGTCCTCTTTGGCGAGCTCCAGGCTCGAAGTGTGAGGGAGCAAATGTTTGAGACTCTCCTCGACAAGAAGATGGCGTGGTATGATGCCCAAGCCGACGGCATGTCCAGTCTTCTCGTCAGAATCGAAACGTAAGTCCTCTCCCTCTGTCATATGTTAACCCCTATTGACACTTCCAGGCAAACCCGTGAGCTGCAGTTGGCCACCTCCCAGGTCTTCGGCTTCCTCGTCAGCGACATTGCCGTCTCCCTCGCCTGCATCATCCTCTCTTTCATCATGTCCTGGCGGCTCACCCTCGCCCTCCTCGCCACGCTGCCCGTCTCCTTCTTCATCCTCGCCTGGATCAGCCGGCCCCTGGAGCCCGCCATCCGCGAACAAAAGTGCCACCTCACCACGGCATCAAAGTACACCAACTCCTCCTTCACCGGCATCGACCTTGTCAAGGTCTACAACGGCTTTGACCAGGAGGTCTGGCAGTACACTCGGGCCATCCGTGCCGCCATGGCACAATACCTCATTCAGGCGCGCTGCAATGCGGCGCAGATGGGCTACGCTAAGTTCTGGATCGTCAGCCTGTTTGTGGTGGGTTTCTGGTATGGCATCGTGCTCGTCGACCAGGGCGCCTCGGCCTTTCAGATCCTGACCACCTTTTACGCCACCCTTACCGCCCTCCAGGGTATTGAGAACCTCATGCCGCAGTGGCTCGTCCTCGCCAAGGGCATGTCTGCTGGCCAGGCGCTTCAGGACACTATCAGGTCCGGAAACAGCCGGTTCAGCAGCACAGGACCAAAGGGGCCCAACAAACCCGCCGAGTGTGCCGGAGACATTGAAGTCATCGATGTAGGTTTCCTGAGTCCTTTGGTGAAGTTATGCTAACACTTTTCCTTGCAGGTCAGCTTTGCGTACCCGACGAGTCCAGACAACCTCGTCCTCCAAAAATCTTCCTTCTTCTTCCCCGCCGGAGAAACATGCTTCGTCGTGGGACGCAGTGGCTCAGGAAAAAGCACGCTCGGCAACCTGCTGGTCAAGTTCTACAAGCCCCTCACCGGCGACATCCTCATCGACAACCAACCTCTTCAGACTCTCGACGACGAATGGGTTCGCAACAACATAACCCTCATCCAGCAGTCCAACGTCCTCTTCAACGACACATTCTTCAACAATGTCGCACTCGGCAGCGAAGACCCCGAAAAGGCTACGGCCGAGGAGGTCAGACAGGCATGCGACTCTGCCATGCTGCACACAACCCTAGCGGCGCTCCCTAAGGGGCTCGATACTCTTGTCGGCACGGGCGGATACAGCCTCAGCGGCGGACAGAAGCAGCGGCTGACGCTGGCGCGAGCCAGGCTGCGTGATCCGCCAGTACTCATCCTCGACGAAGTGACAAGCGGCCTTGACCACGTTAGCAAGACACTGGTAATGGAAGCGCTTCGCACATGGCGCAAGGGCAAGACGACCATCATCATCACACACGACCTCAGCCAGATCCAAGACGAGGACTACGTCTTCGTCATGGATAGGAGCCGCCTCGTCCAAGAAGGGTTCCGCAATGCCCTGACCAAGCAGACCAGCGGCTTCTTCTCAACGCTTCTCGCGGCCAGCGACGACTCGGAGGCGTCTGACGTCGACGAGACCCTCTCACCCATTCCTGTCGACGACGACATGCTCACCAGCCCTGTCCTCGGGCAACCACCACGCTCCTCTCGCTTCTCGGATCTCTTCACCAAAGGCTTTGCGCAGGCCTCGGCCGATGCGAAGCAAGAGCTCCAGCGCAGGCATTACTCGTCAGTGCTTGGCGACGGCACCTTCCGGGCGAGTCTTATCAGAACTCAGGACCTGTGGGGAGAGTCATCTACTGCCGCCAGCGAAAATCGTCCGGGACACAAGCGGTGGTCGTCCTGGGGCGCCGGCGAGCCGAACAAGAAGCAAGAACAGAGCTCCGCTAGGTCGGAACGGAGGGCGTCGACGCGGGACAGCATCGATATCGTCCGTGTGGCGGGCCAGAATATCCAAGCGACCCGTACCAAGAGGTCGATGCAGACCCTCTCGTCGCCAACAAGGTCGGAGGGTGGAAATTTCGACACTTTTGAAAAGTCCTGCCACATCGAGGCGACTACCGCCACCACTGAGCCGGACGACAAGGAAACCAAGGATGACTTGGAGCATGCGTCCATCATGGCCATCATGCGAAGTGTCTGGAGTCACCTGTCACCAATGGACCGGCTGCGACTCGTGGGCGGCATGGCGCTCTGTGTCGTGGTGGCCGTTGCTGGGCCCGTCTTCTCATACGTCTTCGCTGGGCTCCTCGCCGCCTTCTGGGCCGACACGGACAAGCGCGAGTCGGCCGGTCAGAAATGGGCCATTATCCTTCTTGTTGTGTCCGTCGTCGACGGCCTCGCGACAGGATTTGGGCGCTACCTTATGGAGCATGCTGGCCAGGCTTGGGTCAACGCTTTGCGTCTGGAGGCGCTCAAGCGCATCCTGCAGCAGCCGCGAACATGGTTCGACAAGCCCGAGAACTCGGCTGGGCGCGTCAACGAGTGCCTGGACCGCAATGCTGAGGAGATGCGCAACCTGGTCGGAAGATTCACACCGGTGCTGGTCATCGTCGGCGTCATGGTGTCGACAGCCATTGTCTGGTCTCTCGTCATCTCGTGGAAGTTGACGCTTGTGGCACTCTCGGGTGTGCCTGTAGTCGTCGCCGCGGTACAGGCCTTCTCCTGGACCAGCTCGCGATGGGAGACACGCTGCAACCGCGGCGCTGCCGACACCAGTGCCGTCCTGACCGAGACGTTTACCAGCATCCGTGTTGTCAAGAGCCTGACGCTCGAACGCCACATGGGAGCGCGACACGACGCGAGCGTGGCATCAACCTTCTCTCTGGGTGTCCGACGAGCGGTGTACACGTCCCCCATCTTTGGTGTGTACCAGTCGGTCAACTTCTTCCTGCTGGCGCTCATCTTCTACTTTGCCATGCTTCTCATGGCGCGTACGTATGAGATGTCGCCCGAGCAGTTGCAGCAGGTATCCAACCTGCTCGTCTTCAGTCTCGGCCAGGCAGCGTCGCTGCTCGGCACGGTGCCGCAGATGACCACGTCCAGGGCCACAGCTGCTCGCATGCTCGCCTACGCCGGACTCCCCGACCACTCAGTCGACGACAGCCCGGAAGCTGGCGGCTCGCATAAGGTGACCTCGCCGCTGCCAGTACGTGCCAACCATCTCGAGTTTTCGTACCCTTCACGCCCCGACAACCACGTTCTTCGCAACCTCAACCTCGAGATCGAGCCCAACACGTGCACCGCCATTGTCGGTTCCTCGGGCTGCGGCAAGAGCACCTTCATATCGCTGCTCTTGGCTCTGTACTCGCCCCCGACGCCGCCGATGCTGTGGTCCGACAAGCCGCCGCAGCTGACCTTTGCGGGAATCCCCTTCTGGGAAGTCGATCGACAGCATCTCCGGTCTCTCATGGCCTTTGTGCCGCAAACAGCTTTCCTCTTCCCCGCGACGATTGCGGAGAACATCTCCTACGGGCTTGGCGACATGTCGCCTCTGCGCGACAGGGCCAATGTTGAGCGGGCGGCACGGGCGGCGGGACTCCACGACTACATCATCTCGCTTCCGTCAGGCTACGACACGGCCATTGGCGAGGGCGGACAGGCGCTCTCAGGAGGGCAAGCTCAAAGGGTGTGTATCGCGCGAGCACTGGCGCGACGACCGAAGCTGCTGGTGCTGGACGAGCCGACGAGCGCGCTCGACGCCGAGACGGCAGAAACGGTGCGGCATACGATCCGCAGGCTGGTGGCGGACCCGGCGCACGCGGGCATGGCGACGGTGATTGTGACGCACTCCAAGGAGATGATGCAGCTGGCCAAGGATATCGTTGTGCTGGACAGCGGTCGGGTTGTTGAGCAGGGCAGATATGAGGAGCTGTTGGCCAAGGGAGGGTACTTTAACAGGTTGCTCGGAGGAGGCTCGTGGCAGACGAGGGAGGGGCTGAAGATGTAGAGGAGGAATTAATAGGGGTTGTACATAGCTTTCTTCATACTGTCGGGTCTCATCGGATCTCAGCGGCATTTGACTTTGGGCAATTCATCTTCAGGGACAATTGATCTCCAGGGACAAAAAAGGCAGAGCACTCCTCTGGAATGCAAAAGTGAATTGCTGACGAGAGTGGGATTCGAACCCACGCCTGTGAAGACTAGTAAGCTGGCGATGTTCTCGAAAGAACAACTCCTGAAACTAGCGCCTTAGACCACTCGGCCATCTCGCCTGATTATTAATCTGGCTCCAGCTGTTAGAAGATGAGGTTATTCTATCCGCCGATATCGCTCGTCGTCCCCTTGCCAGACAAACGGCTGCAACGTTGGATGCAGATGTTATCAGAAATCCCACCTCTGCCACAACTCCATCACGCAGACCTCCAGGCATCTCGTCCGAGTATCTTTCACCAAACACAGCTAGCCTCCTCCGTGGCGTGTGCTCCTTGCGTTTCCCGCGCGGGTCGACGGACAGCCGGCCGGCCGAATGCAAGATCATACACCACCAAACAACCATGCACAAGCTGTCCGGATGAAGAAGGTGGTCTGCCG
The DNA here is from genome assembly GCA_020726575.1 of Plectosphaerella plurivora. NCBI lineage: Eukaryota > Fungi > Ascomycota > Sordariomycetes > Glomerellales > Plectosphaerellaceae > Plectosphaerella > Plectosphaerella plurivora. The sequence goes on from JAGSXJ010000035.1 coordinate 269,992, forward strand.
GCCGTGACTCGGGAAGAAGACAAGGCGCGGCGGGGTTCCGGGCGCTTGCAGTCTTGCAGAGGGGGTGTTGGGGCCAATAGGTGCCCAGAATTACTCAGCCGGTGGTTCTTGGCGCATCTTGGGGGGGAAGGAACACCCCAGGAGCGCCCTGGGGAGCACCTGCCCGCCCTGTAGATTCAGGGCGCTGGAGGGGCAGGTGCTAGGTTCCTGCCCGTTATCTCAGCGTCTCATCCCCCTCCCTCCCGGTCCTCCTTGTCTTTTTAGGTTGGCTGCCGCTGTCGTGCTCGTGCTTCAGCCATTCGACTCCCTGCGTCAACATTCTTCCACCACACCACAGGCCACCACAGCAGTGCACCACCACCACCATCTGCACCCGGCAATGCTCCCCGTCGGTCCTCCCCCACCCCGAAATACCTGGAAAGCCTCCGAGGCACGACTCGGACAGGATCACAGGAGTAGCGATGGCGTTCGCCCGCGCACCGCATTGGCCTTCCAAGACCTCGCATCGCACTGCAACTCGCCCGAACTCGCCCAGCCCAGCATTGACAGTGGACGTTGGACATTGGACCCTCCGGCCGATCACGAGCCCACCCCGCGCCCGGCAGAGGATTGCATCAGGCAGGTAACTCTGCTTTGCTCTTCTCAGCTACCATAGTAGGCAGGTGGGTTTGAAGTCGCCGGGAGTCTCGAACATTGCGCGTATGTCGCACCCAGTATCCGCGGCCGTCAAGGTTGCTGCTCTATTTGCTGCCCATTGCTGCTCCGACATAGGACATGCTCAAAAGGCGTCATGGACACATGCTGGCAGCCTGGCAACTGACTACAGTCGCTCGCCCGGCTCTTTGTCTCGGAAACGCGTGTCCAAGTCTGGTCTGGCTTCAACTTGCCCCGGTCCGGCTTTCTGCCCCGTCGACTCATCACTTCGCCGGCGCCTCTCTCTGCTCCGCCGCCACAAACTGACTTCCTCTTCCTGTCTGTCAGTCTGTCACTGCTTTCTAAAGCTCGGACCCACGGTTGCGTGACGCACACACCACCACCCGCAAGCTGTGCCTCGATCGTTCACCAAGCATCACCTCCTCAACTCAGCTCATCCCGCTTCATCCTCACTTCAGCAATCTCAACTGTCGACTTGCACGTGCCGTGTCCGCCCACCCCCTTCAATCCCGACTCTTCCTCGCCGCGGCGTTTACCCCGGTCCAAACACCTGCAGCGGCCGGCACGCAAGGCACGCAGCAGGTCCACGTATTGAAAGCTCCAGCCGCCGACTTCGGGCCTCCACCCTGGTCTTGCCCCGGATCCCCGTATAACCGCCTCTGACGACTGCGCCAGTGGCTCCGTCCGCCGGCCGCTGCTGTGCAGACGAGTGAGCAACACTCGAAAACTTTCTTCGACGTCGCTCCACTGCCGAGAACGTCACGCCTGATCACCGGCTGAGCTTCCCTTTTCCATCTGCACATCAGCTATCGGCACATCCTCATCGCCTTGCCCCTCTGTCCAGACGCCTGCCTCGCCGGTCCGTCCCGGGTGCCTAGGCGCTCGTCGATCTGAGGCGCGGCGGCCCCCTGGTGTAGAAAGGTGTAAATGGGGACTATTTTCGTGACGTAAACACGCACGAGACTCCGAATCGGCCATGGACAGCCCTCCAGACCTGTCGCCGGCGCCGGCATCCATACATGAGCAGGGACCACCAACGAAACGGCCTGATATCCGATCTGCTGTAAAGCCCGAAGGTGCGCACTGCTCTCCCTTGTCCCCGGCCGTCCCTGGCTTCTGTCACCCTTGTCGACTGACATGTCCTTCTTGATTTAGACTTGGACACCTTGAGTCCAGGGACCTCTGCCGCTGGAGAGGCCTCGCCACTGCTGGCTCTGCCGCCCGAGCTCATCGATGCTGTACTGCGGTACCTATCGCCCGTCGACCTGGCCAAGGTTGCCCAGACGTGCCATGGCCTCCGATTCCACGCCATATCAGACGTCCAGTGGCTCCCCCGTGTGCAGGAGTATGTGCCCGGAGTCGCCCTGACCTCGCCTGGGCCTTGCAAGTCGTACCGCGACCTCTACATTGCCCACGACCCGCGATGGTTTTTGCCAAAGTACAAGATATGGTTCTGCGATCGCCACCTGATGGGCAAGATGATCGTTGTGCGCTACGACCCGCGCCGGGGATGTATCGAGGGCTACCAGCTCCTTGCCTTCGTCAACAGCGCTCCGCCACACCAATGGCCTGCCGACGGCCAAGTCACCATACATGCCTTTGAGCCCCGCGTTGGGCTCCATCTAGACAAGCCTGTTTTGCAGTTCCATGTCGGCGATGGGGACTCACGCTCGCCTTTTGAAGATCTGCCGCCAGATGTCGACCCTCGCTTTGCAGGAGAGATCCGCATGCGATTGGATAATCGGGCGGACCACATCTTTAGCAACTTCTCGCTCGCAAAAGCCCTCGATTCCGAGGTGGCAGAAGAGCGTCTTGAGCTCACATTCCCTTACGAGGGAGCATGGCCACCTCCGGCCATCCCCGCGCCTCATCGCGTCAATGGTTTCGCCTCCAGCGACGAAGACCACGAGCTCTCACTGGCCGACCGCCCCTCAGACCGAGACGAAATGTCGGACCGCACATTTCGCATTCGGCAATGGATGGAGATGGTTGGCTCACCTGCGGCCCCAGGCGCCGTTCTTGGCCAGGGCGTCGCCGGCATGATGCAAGTCCTGACCGGCTTCGTGCCCTTGAATGTCATTCCTGGGACCGTTTTGCCGCCCCTGCACGGGATCAATGTTCCCCACATTGGGGAGGAGGTGATAACATACTCGACACTGGACCCGTCTGTCTACACCCCGACGGAGCTGAAGCCTTGGAGAGGAATATGGGTCGGAGACTACAGTGGGCACGGTTGCGAGTTTCTCCTCATCCACCAACCTGACACCGCGGACGACGAGGCTACGGATGAGGAGCTAGGCATTGTGCGCCTACCCAATGAGCCGAAAGAGGCTTGGGAGGAGCGACGTCGCCAGGAGCGCATCTACCGGGGACGCCTCGAGGCCATCAAGCTGACGGGAGACCCCAACGTGCCCCGCGGGGAGCACACCTTCATTGCCGACGATCTCAGCGACGAGGGGCTGGTAGCCACGTTGGAAGAAGCGCCCTTCCAGGGCGCTCGCGTGGTGAAGAGCAAGGGCCACGTCGCTGGGACAGGCTTCCACGGTGGTAAGCAGTGTCTCCATGGCTGAAGTCTCTTCCTTTGGGAAAAATACTGACTATCTGAGCGCAGACAAGTACATCGAATCTCAACTTATGCTCCTGTCAAACGACAGGCTAGCCCAGCACTGGGTTGGGTTCGGGCACATCAGCTACTTCCAGCGCGTCGACATTGATTCGCTGCTTGCTCCGTGAGGTGAAGGATTTGGTGGAAACAATTCCGAGGGCGCTTGATCGGCGCCTGGGCGGCGCCTGGGAGACGATGAGACACTCTCGAAGGTGGCTGGGAAGCCAACACCACAGGTACCGCCCGGATGAGACATATTTGTATAAACTGTCGAGGAACGGGACTGTCACGGCACACGGATAACGAAAGCCGAAACTATGCGAGACAGATCTGCATGTCACAATCGCCAGCACCCATCGCGGGTAGACACGGTCTTGCTGTGCATACTGCCGATCTTCCGAGCTTGGCTGGGAACCGCGTCGAACGCATACAGCAGCAGCAGGTTGCCGAAGAAATGGCGCCAGGGTGGTGAGTGTTCGTACATGAGACGGGACGACGTGCAAGGGTTAATGATAAGAATACAACGCTTTATGCTATTCCAAATGCAGGCTATGACTTAGGCCGGCTCGCCACGGCATTATCTTCGTGGGGGCGGCATGCATGCTATGCTTACTGAGTATGCAGGGACTGATGGACGGTTAGCTTGAGGACCTGGCTGCGGATATGGTCGGCTACTAGGTACTCACAATTGCGATTTTACTCTTGCTTCGAATGGTCTCTCCCCAGAACACCAAACACCAGGGGATGACGCTCAGCGCCGTGCCTATGCCGCCGAGAAGCGCACCCGCCCTCTCCTCACCAAGATTTGTGAAGAGGGCGCCGGTGACGAGCGGGAAGACGCCGCCGAGGATGTTGCGGCAGCACGACTGGGCGGCGAGAGCCGATGAGGCGTACTTGTGGTAGATGTCGGCGAAATAGTTGAACGTGGCAAGGTATACTGAGAAGATGCCCCAGGTGGCCAGGGCGATGCCTGTGGCAGGGCCGAACCAATGGACGTCGGGGCGCACGGTGAAGCCAAAGATGAAGAGGCCGATAGGGAGGAACATGGCGGTGATGCAGGTAAAGTAGAGGCGCGACTCGGGAGATTCGGCGGGGAAGCGACGACGCATGAAGGTCCAGAAAGCGCCCCTTGGGGTGGTATCGTCTGCTCGCCATTGTGGGAGTCGAAGCAGACGGTCCTGAAAGACGCCAACGATGGCGGCGATGATGGATCCGACAATCATGGAACCGAAGAAGTAGCCTGATTGTTCAATGTTGAGGCCGCGGCGGCGGGAAAAGGCCAGGGGGATGCTGCCAAAGGTGAGGTAGAGAACGGCCCAGGCAAAGGCGCACCAGAGGGAGAAGAAGAAGACGACGGGTTCGGCGACGAGGAGGTGAAAGGGGCGGAGAAGGGAGGTCTTCATGAGGGAGGCCAGGGAAGCGCGTTGTTCGTCTTCTTCGACGAGCCAGCGGAGGCGGGTGGTGGTGATGCGGACTGAGTCTCTGGGGGTGCGGCCGTCGATGCCTGATGCTGCCTTTTCGGGGTCCTGGGGGGTGACGCCCTCACCCTGTGTCTGCGAGGGAGTGTCTTCGTCCTCCAGCCAGACACCAGGAACACCGGCGCTCTCGAGTTGCTCATACCAGGCGTTGAGGGCCTTGGCCTTGCGTGAGAGCAGGACGGAGCCGCGTGTCTCGCGGAGGAAGAGGAGGAAGATGACGACCAAGATGCTGGCGGCGATGACTTGATGCCAGAACATCCACTTCCATGCGAGGGTGGGATTCGTGGCGCCCAGTCTGCCCATGACGACTGCGCCGACGAGAGGGCCAGCACCCGTACCAGCGAGAACAAATCCACTGAAGAGAGCCATGGGGGTGTTCCTCTCCTCCTTTGCCCAGAGGTCGGCAATGACGCCGCCAATAACAGAGCTAAAAGTCGAGCCGCCGACGCCAACGAAGACGCGGGCGATGAGCATGCCGGCCACGGAGGGCATGACGGAGCAAACGGCGATGGAGATGACATAGACGAGACCCGAGGCGACGAGGACCGGGCGACGGCCGTAGATTTCCGAGACGGGAGCCAGGGCCATGGGTGCGAAGCCGAAGCCGAGACAGAATGTGCTGATGCCAGCGAGGACGGCGAGGTTGGAGGCGTGGAGGTCGACGGCCATGGCTGCTACAGGGGGTGAGTAGCTCCCCGCGGCGTAGGCGGTTAGGAAGGTCGAGACGCAGCAGATGGCGAGGATGGGCCATTTGCGGGCGGATGGCCAGAGGAGGGGGGATTCATAGCGGATGAGGTCCGGGGCCGGGGGGAGGGTGAGGCGGACATCTGGGGGGAGGAGGGAGGTTGCTGGGGTTGGGAGGATGGAGGAGAGGGTAAGGAAGCGGGTGGTGATGGGGAGGGGGAGGGAGGTGGT